>JAVXUM010000046.1:18207585-18224390 GCA_035590655.1 Pouteria glomerata
TGATATGGAACAAAGAGTACAATTAAACAACAGGAGAGAGATAGAGGTGACCAGTGAGAGAGGGAGAAGCTAGAGAGAGAAGAGATAAACCATTGAGAAAAGAAGAGAGGGCCAGAGGGGAAGGAAACAAGCAGCATATGGGCTGTCATTCTTTTATTCATTCATCATATTCATCAAGATACAACTAAACATTTAAATTAAAAAATGAAGGGGCAAAACCAAAAAGCAATCATAGGATAACAAAGAGATCATTTTAGGGGATACTTCAGTCCTAATAAAAGGAATGAATTTTATTCAATCTTGAATCTTTTTTCTTTTTGGGGGTGGGGGGGGGGGGGTGGATCTTATTTAAGAGGTATGGATGTCCGCATCAATTCTTTTGAGCAAGGAAGAAGCTTGGCTCCATCGATTAAAAGTTACACGCTCCTACATTCAATCACCAGGTTATGAGCAAAGAGGGTGTGCAAGCTTCTCCTAATGCTCATGCACATATTTGAAGGATGGCCCAAACTTGGTGTCCTATCCAACTTTCACAAGGCCAAAGAAAGTCTACTCCAGCAAGACACTTTGCAGAACTTGATAGAATTCCAAAGAAACTAGATCAAATTGTGGAAAGGACACTACAATGGGAAGGATGAAATCCCAAGGGATACTCTAGGGACGAGGCATAGACTTCAACTAAGGATAGGATATGGTACAAACAGAGAGTGCTTGGATGCAACTACTGTTATCGACAATGACCTTACAAGCCTTCATTAATCTTGACATCCTCTTTAGGTGGTGTAACAATGTAAGGCACAACATCACCTAAATCAATGAACTATTCAGGGTTAGGTTCAGAAACCTACTCTTCTAGTTGGTCTTCATTACTCACCCTTGCATGTGCCTTAATGATCTTGTTGCTCTTATTCCTTACATGTGGGGTAGTAAATGGAGGAGGATCTAACTACAACTCAAGGTTCAAGGATGGCATGTGGTTGAAGAAGGATGATTATCTCTACTAGGTCGAATAGGATTTCTAGTGACCAGTTCATATTCTGGGGCGCGTAAGGCAGTTATGTAGGTCGTGTTTGAAGCGTTCGATTTTTGTTAGCATTTTCCCCCCTTTTCTGAAGAAATTTCATCTCGTTGAACAGAGCCATCAAGGAAAGCATGGGGGATTTGACCGTATTTCTTTAATTATTCATTCTTCGATTTTGTTGAAAGTAGAAAATTCAACACTTCAACCACATTTTCTTTTCTTAATTTTTGGTTTATACTTCATTGGATTTTACTATTTCCCCATAAGGTTCATCAAGAAGGTGAATTTCTATGTTAAAAAAAAATATATAAATGTAAATAGGCCAGTTATAGTTCTAGAGACGGACGCATCCCTTTTCTTTACGAAAAGCTGTTGTATCCCACACTTATTGTGCATTGCATTTGCTAAATTATATTACATCTCAATATGGACAGATCTTTGCTTGTAGCTAATGCCGGAGATTGCCGGGCAGTGCTGTCTCGTCATGGGATAGCCATAGAGCTGTCAAAAGATCATAAGCCATGCTGTGATAATGAAAGGGTGAGGATTGAGTCGCTGGGGGGATTTATTGATGACGGATATTTGAATGGTCAGTTGGGTGTAACCCGGGCCTTTGGAAATTGGCATATCGACGGACTGAAGAAAACTAGCGGCAGGGATGGACCCTTGAGTGCCGAACCAGAACTCAAGTTGGTGACTCTAACAAAAGATGATGAGTTTTTGATAATTGGCAGTGATGGAATATGGGACGTATTTAGAAGCCAAAATGCTGTCGACTTCGCGCGTAGGAAACTCCGAGAACACAATGACGTGAAGTTGTGCTGCAAGGAGATAGTAGGGGAAGCGATTAAACGAGGAGCGATAGACAATCTCACCGTCATTATGGTTTGTTTTCATTTGGAGCCGCCTCCCCATATGGCGGTGCAAAGGCCGAGATTCAGGAGGAGCATTTCTGCAGAAGGGCTTCAAAATCTTAAATATCTGCTGTGAGGATAGAGTTTCTGTTTGTTTTTTGGTTTTAGTCTTCAGTTTGCTGGCCAAGCCAAAAAGCAGTCTAATAACACTAAGGTGGTTGTGATGATGATGACGATAATTGACTCTTTTATGGAGTAAAATTGTGCATATTTATTAGGGATAACTTTTTTCTTGCTTCATGATTAATATGGCATTTGATTGTTGTTAAGATAATGGCACAAAGTAGAATAAATTGTTGTTTGTATCACTTCGGCAGTGAACTACATAATTTGTGAACATATTCTATTAAGACACTGTATTGTATGGTCCCCTGTTCCCACCTTTGATTTGCAATTTTTTTTTTTTCTTAGTAGTCCAATAATGTGAGATTTCCACAATGAGATTCTCAAATGTTGTATTTAGATCTGAATTTGTCAAAGGAAAAGAAGAGTTAGGGATTTAAAGTTGTTTCTGGTGTTTTGTTTTTGATGGAAGATTGTAGAGAAAACTCTCAAAATTTGAAAAGTAAAAATGATCAAATTAAAAAATTAATTAATCGATAAAAAAATTTATTTTATTATATTTTTGGTCTTATTCAAATAAGAACATGTATTTAAATTTTTATGTTTGTCTCTCTTTTGTTCTATATTTTTCTTCAACTTTTTCATTTCATTTTCTTTCTTTTATCATAAATGACAGACACAAATTCAAAAGACCCTCTCTTATTTGACTTATGATGGAAAAAAAAAATCAATATGGAAGTTAAGAAATTAAATGTAACTAAATTAAAATAATTTATTCAAACTCTTCATTTTATTAAATTTTTTAATTCATTCAAACAAGGATATGTACTTAAAATTTTGCATTTTTCTCATCTTTTTTTATCATTTTCTCCTTCCTTTTTTTTCCCTCGTCAAATTCTCATCCCAATTGCGCCTTAAAATTGGAGAATAAATAGATTGATGAAAATGACCAAGATAATTTCAAAAACCTACAATTACAATATTTATATTTCATACTGAGTGAAACCATTACGCAATCTGTCAAAAATAATGGTTCGACCATTAATAACTTCAAAAGCGCATCTACACTCCTTCATTTCTTACACTTGCACCCTAATTCTATTTGGCATCTTCACTTCAATCCTTAAAGTCCAATAGGGTATTTTGATGTTTTATTTACTCTCCGGCTCATATGCTTTTAAGAGTTCTTTCATTCAGAAGTCAGTTTCTGCAATATATTTGAAAACCCTTTTTTCCCCTTTCCAGCACCAACTGATTTACCAATTCATGGTCATGCTGTTTTACAACACGCAACAATGCAAAATCTCTCTCCTAACATATATCCAGTTCTATCACCAGAACTGAAGAGATTGTCATGTAGAAAGCCACCCAATATCATCTGCCATTTTGGTTTGAAGCAATGATGCCAGTTGCAATCTTTTCATTCCTGCAATAGACAGAAGCATCAAAGATGAGTTTACAAACTGAATGCAGGAATAAGAACACATTAGTAATTCTTAGGGTTATTTGTAAGGTTACAAACAAAGTAAGCTTTCAACAAGTTGCTAAGGAGCTCGTTTTATGTTCTTTGTTACTAAATGAACAGACTCAAATGCAATTTTCAAACTCGATAAATAAACCAGCCAAAATCAAACAAGAATAAGCACAACTCCAAAGGTGCTTGTGAGTAGGCTCATTTAAATGTTCGTGAATAATTTCTTTATAGCTCGCAAAAAAGTTTGTATAATTTGTGAACAAGTTTGTTTATTGCTTATGAACAACAATGTTTGTAAATAAGCTTGCTTATAACTTATAAACAGTCTCATTTAAACGTCTGTGAATAAACTTGCAAAAACTTTTTTTTTTTTTAACTATTCATGGAAAAATGATAAAAGAGTCAACAATTAAACATGTTAATTTAAAACTTGTTTGTTAAGTTATAATATGTAGTTTGTTTGTTGTCTTAAACTTGCTCATTAATAAGCATGTGAGCAGGCTTAGCAAAAAGATGGCAACCAGATTTAATAAAAGTTCTTAATTAGGCTCAATAAAAATTTTGTTATATCAGAGCAGAACTCAAGTTCATCACCAATGGACTAACGAGTAGAGCTCAAGCTCACCTATGGATTAACGAGCCAAGCTCGAACACAAGATGTTGAGCTCGATAAAAGCTCAAAACTTCAGTTCACCAAAAACCTTGACAAATAAATTTAAATACCCCCATTACTCAAGTCAGCTCGTTTGCACCCTAGTTATTTGGTTTTATACCCCTACATACTAATAGTGAAAAGCACTAATACTTCTTAAACTTCAAAAGCATACTTTTATAACTATTGTATTTCAGACTAAAGTTAGGTTGTGAACAGTTTTAAATTTTCAAGTGAGAAGACAAAGATATCCATTAAAAGTCAAATAGAATCAAGGAGTATAAATATAGAAAATATGAAATGAAATACAAGGAATATAAACGTAATTTTTAAAGCTATTAAGAGCCAAAACTATTATATTTGATGGATTTTTTTTTTTTTTTTAACATTTTCATTTTAGTTTGAAATATAAGAGGTGTAAAAGTAAATTTTTGAAGTTCACTTCAATATAGGGATATAAAAGTAATTAATCTTAATCCCATTTGTGAACCAGTAATCACTTCCATTCAAAATCAATGGTTTACCATCTTAGAAATCTTGGATATTATTTTTTATTCCTTTTTTTTTTTTTTTTTTTGTAGTAGATGATTTTAAAAAATTTGCATTTAGGCCAAAATTAAATGCTTTCAAATCAAAGAAAAATTAATAACAACAAAAAGTAAGAGATGGTAGATACCTTCCCCGACCTAAATGACATCAGGAGCCCCTATCCATTATTTTTAATGCAAATGAGAAGGATTTCCATTCAAGAACTTCAGGCCATTTAGGCAAGAGACTAAAATAATAATAGACCTCGAAATTAGATGCATATAAATAAACAAACAAAATAGCAACCAAACAGAGATCTTGGGTGGTAGGGCAAAGGATAAAATGCAGATTATAATGATGACACACCTTCATTTCACATGCCTTCTTCATATTCTTGAAAATTCGCCTTGAGATGAAGTGTCAGTAACTTGCAGCAGTACTTGGTTTGAAATGTACCAGAAATCATCACTGGGGAGTTATCCAACATACATGTCTTCATCAAGATTTGATAAAATCTATTCCCAAGCTCAAAAAAAAAAAAAAAGGAACTGACACCCCTGCTGCTCGTAGTCAAGATTTTTTCTAACAAAGCTGAATGGAGTCAACCAGCCTTCAGTTACCAGAAGCATTTTGCTTTTCTTAAATTATCCCCAGAAAGTCTTAAAGAACTCTTCCAGTGTCTCTACAACTTCCAATTTTCAGTACTTTTTCTGCACCGAAATTGAGATCCACTTCACCAAATACTGATACTATCTGCCTCAAATCCCTAATCCTAAAATCAAGAGCCAAGCAAGAATTTTGCAACACCCAACTGATGATGCTTTCCTGAATAGAGCTTTTTAACCAAACTAATAGGCTATAGCAAAAAAATCAATAATCCCAGAAAGAATGACAATGCAGGCTGCTAATAATCCCTCCCAATTAACTCAGACCACCCAGTTTCTAAAAACGGAGCCAACATAACACCAAAAGGTTAGCGACTGCATGTCATATCCCACTTTGTTGTCTCAATACCAAAGTCCAGAAACTAATGCCAGCAAACTAGCCTGAGCAAGTGAAAGCAAAACAACTACTTCAATAGTTTCATGGGGTAAGATTAAAGGAAGAAGATCTCAATCCCCACATAACAGTCAGTACAACACCATTCAGACTCCATTTCTAGCACCTGACACTTAAATCAGTGAGATGGTAAACCTTATACCATCCAGACAACTTCAAATCAACTACGGATATTATATGGCTGTCTGATAGCAAGTTTTTATTATGAAGTTTAACTTTCTCAGAGAAAAATTACAAATCTTAGAAACCGGAAGAGGGATAATACAAGGGCAGGATCTTAGTCTAAAAAGACAAACAGAAACGAGAGGAATAGGAGAATTTTGACTGAATTGGATAGAAGCTTGTGCAGAAACAAACTGAAGTTTTATCTGTATATGAAGAAAGAAGGGACTCAAACAAGACAACAAATCACAATGACAAAATCTGCAGTCAGTCTACAGAGTTTGAAGGTCATTTTCCAATTCCAAACAAGATACAAAAGACAATGTGAGTAGCAGCTAGAGAAACTCCTCCATCAAAACCATGTTTTCAATATGAAAGCCATATCCCTAGTGAAATGTGAAGAAGACATAAATAAATATATAGGGAAAGCATGAAAGCCCAAATGTCATCCCCTTCTCACAGTAGATTAGATGTGCCAGCATTTAGCAATGGATTTCGTAATGGAATAGTAAACATTCGATGCCAGATAAATATCTCCATCAATGTGCTATTATACCCAAGCGAAGCCATTTTCCTTCATTCAGTTTCACTCTAATCTCATTCTTAGCAACATGAATCAAGAACAAACTTGCAAGAGAGAGAGAAACAATAAGCATAAAAAACACGCTGTTCCATCCTCTTGTTGAAAGATAACCAGCCAAAAGTGGACCAAGAGCTGCCCCAACAGAACCAGTTCCATCTATAATTGCAGCCACAGTAGCTAATGCACGGGAATTGCCTTTAATCATGCTCTGTGTACCAAGGTCAGCTGCAACTGCAGTTGTAATAAGTGCATATGGTCCATTTACAAGTAAGCCGGAAAGAAACATAAGTGCAATGTTGGCAAGCATCGATATGCTTCCATAAATGCGGTAAAAGACAAGGGCAGGAATTGATAGCAATAACAACACAACTGAAGTAATGGCACGAGCTTCAATCAAATCAGAAATGCACCCTGCCAATACACCACCAATTACTCCCCCAACATCAAATATTGTTGAAAGGATCCCAGCAGTTCCATGTGACAAATGCACACCCCCAACAGCTGCAATAGCAAAGCAACCAAAAAAAAAAAAAAAAGTCAAAGTGAATATTCACAATCTTACCCATCAAAGAGTGGCTTTTAATAAAGCTTAACTCCTAGGATGCATTCCAGATCCCATCCCATGCAAGTTTTACAGATGCGTCAAAAATCTGTTGTGAAAAATGGTCGTAATGCATGTTCCAGAAACCATCAAGCACAACTGCTGCTAAGAAATTAAAATTATGGCATATGTAATATGGAGCCATTGATCTTTGATGGGACAAATAATGCAAACTATAATAATATCAAACAAGAATGAAGACCTCACAATTACTTCAAAATCATATAATGAATACCCAAAATAATAAAATAGGACCGAACTTCAACAAAATCAAATATTCCAACTCCAAAATCAAACCAATTCTAAGTAGAGATAGATTACCAGTATGCCTTAAGTAGAAAGGCAACCAATATAAGAAAGTGTAAGCCACGAGCTTAGAGAATAAGAGGCAGAATGCATATGGCGCCACATTTGGCAATCTCCACGCCTCCAAGAACCCAATTGCGGAAGAAGAAGAATAAGAATCTGAATCCTCAGATTGAATCATTTCAGCTTCTCCAGATCCAGCTTTCTCAGAATCCACCAAAGGCAATCCCTCCACATTCATCTCAATATCGTTTCCCGGCAATTCGAGCCCGACATCTTCAGGATTCACAACAAGAAACAAATACACCACAATTCCCACCACCATAACTAAAATCCCGGGGAAAAGAAAGGACCAACCCCACCCGAAACCTAGCACAGAAGAGGCTACCACAGAGCCAATAATATTACCCACTGAGGTATGTGAATTCCAAACCCCCATTATCAACCCTCTTTTGGACTTCCCAAACCAGTTCCCAACCACAGCCACAACGCAAGGCCACCCAATTGACTGAAACAATCCACAAACAATCTGAACCAGTAGAAAGAAGCCCAAAACGTGCACATTCAGCCAATACCCCAACCCAAAAGCCACGGTCAAAAAACCACTACCCATCATCCCGATCGTCAGAAACAGCCGGAGATCAATCCGGTCACCTATGTGTCCGGAAAAGTACATCCCCGCCGAGTAAGCCAACAAGAAGGCGAGATCTAGCTCGCCGAGGCGGTGGGCACCGTCCGATCCGTTGAAGGGTGCCCAACCGGTGTGGGTCCCACGTGGGTCGTCGTCTGGGTTTTGGGGTCGAATTTCGGGGCCCAGCACGCTCTTGACGATGCTGGGTGGCTTCCGAGAGGCGTGGAAGGAGGTGTAGGCGAGGAAGGTGATGACGAGGACCGAGATTTGGTGGAAAGTTAGAGTCCTGTGTGGGTGTGTGAGGGTTGGGAAGACGTTGAGGCCTGGTGGTGGCGGAGCTCGGGTCTTGGTTTTGGCCTCCATCGTTTGGTTGCAAGAGAATCTAAATTAATGTACATACATGTATATATAACAGTTTGAATATATATATGTTTTGTGTTACAGGGGAAGGACGAGGAAAAAAAAGAAGAAGATGGTTTGGCTCCGTAGGTTTTGTAACGACGATTTGGTGTCGGATGTGCGCGTTTCTTCTTTTTGTTTTTTCTTTGATGTTAAGGAAATCAGGGTTGCGTTTTTGACTGGGGAATTGGCTCAGCCAATTGAAAGTTGGTGGAACACAACAAATAACTATAGTTGAATACAATTTTTTTAATAATTAATTTAAATTTAAAATTTAAAAAAACACTATTTGCGCTTATGTTTTTTAAAAAACACTAAATAATTTAAAATTTAGCGAGTAAAAAAATAATAAAATTTGATAAAAATTATAAATTCGTAATTCGTGCAATAAAATAAAAAGTGAATAATTTTTAAAAATATTAATATTTTTCAATAATTTTTAAAAATCCAAACAAAGTCTTACTATATAACTAATTTTATAAGTATTTTCATATAAGATCTAATTCGTTGTGACACATGACACCAGTTTATATAGTTATCTTCAATAATTTTATTTATATGTTAATTTTAAACATAAGTATCTCAATTATAGTTATAAAATCTAAAAGAATTATTAATGTATACAATTATCACTTATTCATTTTATTTAATCTACACTTCTATTTATCATATAACTTTTTATTTTTTATTTTTTTATATTTTAATAAATTATTATTTAAATATAATGATGATTATTATTAAACAAAACAATACAAAAAATTATCCTATTAAATAAATATTTTAATTTATTAACATTAATTTATAATTATATAATCTAAAAGAAATTAATATTGTAAATAATTACTACTTATTCACAATTTTATTCAAACTAAAATAGTCATTGATATCACATAATATTTTTATTTAATCTATATTTCTATTTATCATATAACTTCTTATTTTTTTATTTTTTTATTTTAATAAATTATTATTTAAAGCATAATAAATACTATTATCATATAAATATTATTATTGTTAAACAAAATAATGTAAAAAAAAATTAACATATTAAATAAGGATTTTAATTAATTTATTAACAAATAGCATGTCATTTATTATTTTTATTATTAAACAAAATAAGTGTTATATCTTAAATGAAATTGTAATATTATTTATTAAAATTATACATAACATATGTTAATTTTAAATATAATTATCTTTATTTATAATTATATAACCTATCACTTATTTATTTTATTTAATCTACACTTTTATTTATCATATAACTTCCTATTTTTTATTTTTATATTTAAATAAATTATTATTTAAACATAAAATATAATAAACTCGTGCATCACACGGGCTACATCACTAGTATATATATTATTGTGTAAATTTTGTGATTTTTTTTGATGAATTTGAGATGTTGTTGCTAAATGATTATATAAATGAGTTATTTATATGCTTATTGTTGAATTTGAGACTTGATATAGTGAGTGTTTGGGAATCGATCTTTGTGAAAAAATAAATCCAAAAATGTTTTATGGTTAATGGTGTCTAGACGACCTCTCTATCATTCAAATGACTTTGACTTGATTTCTATCATCCAAACAATGGATTTAATAAAATCAACAAAAGCAAAGTTAAATGTGTATTAATATGTAATAAGGATAATTACGGTGACTAAGTATTGAGCCCTTACAAAAATAACTCAAAATTATTTAAAAAATCAAGTTAGGGTTACATGCTCAAAATTATTTAAAAAATTAAGTTAGGGTTACATGCTAGTCATAGAGCCAACAACAATGCCACAAGAGTCTCAAGCGAGTGAAATACACCACTTAGAGGTGGCACACATGAGCGAGACATGCGTCGCCAAGGCGGGTAATAATACTAAATTATGCGTTGACACAAGTTAAAAGGCAGATATATTTAACTGGATGCACTATCAAGTGCACACACTAGAACTAACATCACGCTTTCCAGTTAGCTTCGGTGTCCAAACGCCCTAGTCACATTCCATTGTTGTAGGCAGTCTAGACATCTAAATTTGATTCCTTTTACTCTGTTTCAGCTTCCAAACATTTATTTACTCATATTTGGTATTGGTATTGAAACACGTTTACAAATGTAATTAGACATCCTACGAACAAAAGTTAATATATTTAGGGAGTGTTTGGAATAATGAAAAATGTGGTTTGAGTGATATCTGAATGTTTGGTATCAAACTACGTTTTTCGGACATGAATAGTGAAAAATATTGACTTTTACAGAGAAATCCGTCAGAACGGTTTTCAAATGTTTTCAAAAAATATTGATAATGGGTCTTGTTTGATAGCTTGGATAACGGTGATTACATTAAAAAAAAAAATTACAGCTATTCTATTAATCGAACTCGAGTTATGTAATTTTTTCTAGAGTTGTAATAGATGTGAATGTTTAAAACGTAGTAAAGAATTTTAGAAATTTTAAGAGTTTTTTAAAATTTTCCAGTGATTATTAGAGCTCCAAACACCCCTTTAATCATGTTGAACAGTGAAAAATTGTTAATTTTGTTATAAATGCACTTTTTGAGTAACTTCTCTCACTCCATAATAATTTTACTGAAATAGAGTAATATAATGTGGGAAAATTAATAAAAAAATATATTTATTATTTCTCTTTGTCTAAAATTATATATGATTGAGTATATTATTGATGATATTTAAACCTTTTCATTCAAGATATTAAGCTCCACATCACCCCTTCCCTCCTGCTGTATCCATTCATGGTTCCGGCCGTGTTCGTAACCCTTATAACGTGGCCTTTGCATAGTTATGCAACAAATACGTTACATTATTAATTAATTGGAGCCGTTGGAATGAGGTAATTATAAACATTACTTTTTATTTGATTCAAGGCGCTGACAAAGCAACGTGATTGAACTAAGAATGTTTTAGGTCACGCTTTTTTCGATTTACCTATCAATTATACAAATTGTTGAAATTTGTAATAAATTAATGTGAGTTTTAAGTAAAATATAAATAAAAATAAAAAAAATTCTATTTGGTACAACGGTCATTGGTTATTACTACCTGTGCCCAGGGCAAGCTCAAGCTCTCCGGCTTAAAACATCCTAGTTATCCACGTTCTTGCAATTTAAAAAGGGAAGATTTCAACAATGGATATCTTACTTTTGTTCTTGGTTCTTGGTAAGTAATAAAACAAAACGTAACATTGATCAAAACTCAGGATTTCTTTGTCCCTTTGGTTATGTTTGTTTCGAGGGATTAGATTATGGAGATAAGTAATATCGTGATACCCATAAAGATAATATATGAAATTAGATAAAAGATGAGATTATTTTTTTACGTAAGATTATTTTTTTTTTGTGTTTGGTTGGTAAGATATAAAATGGGATAAAAGATATGATTTGATATATGATGTGAAAGAAAATAATTTTAAACCTTTAGATTTTGACAGAAAACAAATTCGGAGGTGAGGTATTAATAATATCAATAAATTCATGGGATTCGGCATTCCGAAAATATTGGACAAAACAGCCAAAAGTGGAACCCATGAGACTAGACATCCGGCTGCCTGCAAAACCATTCCAAACATTGGAAAAGATGGGACCCACAGATAAAGAATGCAATCCAACATCCTAGTCCGGCTAACAAACGTAACCTTTGTTTCCAACAATAGCCCAATCCACTCTTTTTTTATGGGTGATTACACTTTTTTTTGTTTTTTTTTTTTTTTAAAATGGGTGATTGCAAATTGAAATCAACTTATTTTCTTATAAAAGGAAAACTAACGTAGTTTTTGTTATGTCAATCGGTGACATTAATTTAGAAGTATTGAATTAAAATTTAACAGTTTCAATGTATTCATATTATTTAAGTTAAAAAAATATGTATATACTTAAACCGTTAAATTTTAACACTACTTGTGATGTTAATCATATGACATCAAATTTGTGAGTCATTTAATGAAAATCTAACGGTTCACAACAAAAAGTAAGTTTAAAAATTTAAAAAATTTTCGTTGTAAACCGTTATGTGATTTTAATCTACCAACTCACAAGACTAATATTACATGACTAATATCTTCTTGAATTCTATACTTATATGCATAATTGAATTCTACGTATTTGAACCATTAATTGAGACCTCCTTGAAATTCCATTCATTGAGACCAACTGGAAACTTGCATTTGCGCTAGTATGTTCTTTTGATTAATCTAGTTGAACGATTGATGTTAAAAGTGCATTTAGTGCAGGATTAAAAATTAAAGAAGTAAAAAGCATTTGATTGCTGATTTTTTATTATCTTGATTTTTTGTTTTCTTTTTTTTTTTTTTAATTCAACTCTTTAAGGAGTTTAACATTTAACCCTTTAAAATGAAAAATATTAACTCGTTTAAATTTTAGGTTGAGTTTGGAGAAAAAAATAAACTTTTTTTTGTACTTATCATCTAGCTAATTACTAAAAATTAATTTTTTTTTTTGGTGTTTGGGAAGAAAAAAATTAATTTTTTAGTACTTATTTTTTTTAATTTTTTTATTAATTTGACATTTTTACCCTTTAAAAGTTATGAAGTCAAAAAAAATTAATAATTAATACCTCAGCTACCAGTTTTTTTTTTTTTTTTTTCTAAAGGCAGTCTTAATAAAGTATATATAAGCAATCATTAAAAAGTATAAGATTTTACCACCCCTTTTAACCAATGCCAAACGCAACTCGAGCAACTTCAGCAGGTGAACGAAGCAGGGAAGAAACCCAAATTAAGAGCCAACGAATTGTAATCAAGGACTCCGGCTGACCACCGTTTTTCATGCTCTGAAGTTTCCTTTTTCCAGGTGACCGTTGGAGGAGATGTCCCTATCAAATGCCTAGTCATTATCAGAAGCCCTTAGTGGATTCTCTATTGATCTCCAACCCTAACTTCCAAGACTCCAAAATGCTTAAACGTTTGATTTATGACACTAATTAATTTGACTGGGTATATAGTAGACAAAAAGAAATGGTCAGATACACGACAATGCGAGGTTCGCACAGGTGGGGTGTTCAAGAAGAAAAGAACTTGGAACGTGTCAAGTGAAAGGATAGAGCTCCCCAACATTGCCAAAAAACGAGAATGTTTTCATTATAGGATGTCGGCTACTGCTATTTTTGTTCAAAAACTTCATTCCTTCAGCACCCATTTTGACCCTGCTTCAAAAACTTCATTCCTTCAACACCTCTCTTTCTTCTCCTCCCCCCCCCCCCCAACCGACCCTTCCTCTTCCAAATCTCTTTCCTTTCCGGTGAGAGTGTGTGTGTTGTAATGTATACCAAAAGATAAGCACAAAACACCCAACTCCTTGATCTCTTCCACGGATCTATCTTTCCTCTCCATCTTATAAGGATTTTGTATTACCCAAAAAAACCCAGCAAGGATTGTTTCTGCCAACATCAATTTTCCTCATGTAAATGTCAATTCAGCATTTGGGAACCAGTCCAACACCCAGAAACTTCAAAAATGGACAGAACTCCTTATACTCACAGTCACAGATACCGTTGGTCGCCCAGGCTTGTCTTCTGGTTTTCCATCATCGTCGCCGCGATTCTGTTCTTCTTCGGCTCATCTCCTTCTTCATCCCACAAATCGTCCTCGCCCAATTTGGGCAGACCCAATTGGGAAAAGCTCGTCCAAGAATCTGCGCGCTATTCCGGCAAACGAGTCGTCCTCGTCACAGGCGCCGCCGGCTTTGTGGGAAGCCACGTGTCGGCGGCGCTCAAGCACCGAGGAGATGGAGTTGTGGGTCTCGACAATTTCAACAACTACTACGACCCGTCATTGAAACGCTCTCGCCAGAAGCTCCTAGAGCGCAGCGGCGTGTTCGTCGTCGAAGGCGACATCAACGACTCACTTCTTCTCATGAAGCTATTCGATCTCGTGCCATTTACGCACGTAATACACCTCGCTGCTCAGGCAGGCGTGAGGTATGCGATGGAGAATCCAAGCTCGTACGTTCACAGCAACATTGCAGGATTGGTTAGCCTTCTCGAAGCCTGCAAGTCTGCAAACCCACAGCCGGCAATCGTCTGGGCATCGTCTAGCTCCGTCTACGGACTCAACTCTAAAGTACCCTTTTCAGAAAAAGATCGAACAGATCAGCCGGCGAGTCTCTACGCAGCGACCAAGAAGGCTGGTGAAGAAATTGCGCATGCGTACAATCACATCTACGGACTTTCCATTACTGGGTTGCGATTCTTCACTGTTTATGGACCTTGGGGACGGCCAGACATGGCCTATTTCTTCTTCACAAAGGATATCTTAAAAGGGAAATCAATTCCAATCTTTGAAGGACCCAATCATGCCAGTGTTGCGAGGGACTTTACGTACATTGATGATGTGGTGAAGGGTTGTTTGGCTGCTTTGGATACAGCAAAGAAGAGCACAGGAAGTGGAGGGAAGAAGAAGGGAGCTGCCCAATTTCGGGTTTTCAATCTGGGGAATACATCACCGGTCCCGGTGAGCAAGCTTGTGAGCATTCTAGAGAAGTTGTTGAAGAAGAAAGCTAAGAGAATTGTGCTTCGAATGCCGACAAATGGGGATGTGATGTTTACTCATGCCAATATAAGCTTGGCCCAGAGGGAGCTCCGGTACAAGCCCACCGTGGATTTGCAGGCTGGGTTAAAGAAGTTTGTCAAATGGTACCTCGCTTACCATTCCCAGACTGGGAAGAAGAGTTCTTTGTGAATGATTTTGAGGTAGATCTGGCTTTGTGACTTTACCCTCACTGTATGCATATTTCATGATCTTACCCTTCTTCCTCAACATACCAAGACGAGGGAGAAATAGTTTAGAGAGGTTTCGCCCTTGACGAGGGTATCATAATTTAGAGAGAGAGATTAAAAAAAATAAAGGAAATGCCTTTCGTTACACTGTTACTTCCTTGTATTATAAGCTAGAGGATATCATAATTTATTAGAAAGAGAAAAGAGGAAAATGCCTTTGGTTAATCGTTACACTGTTCTTCCTTGTAATTTAGGCTACATGGTTAGTGTTGGTAGTATAGTATGCCCATGCTGCTGAGAACAGAACATCAGTTCATCACCTCCCATTGCGCCTGTAAAACTATCCGAGGTGTTAATAGAGTTTTCCTATATGTAGTGTGAAGAGAACTATATTGCTAGATTGATGATATCCAATGTTAGCTTTCCCCACGCTACAAGAGTCTTTGTTAATATATTAAGGAAAAAAATTTTAGAATGGAGAAAGTTAGAAAAACGAAGCTGGTATTATCAATTTACTAGATGTGGCCCGTGCCTGAGGACACAGTTGCCACCGAACCTGCCACTAAACCTGTCATGTAAGACAAAAGTCACATCACTACTCTAAATTGTTATATAGATTATTATTGTCACCATCTTACCCAGCCTAAGTTTGCTTATCGAATGAAATTGTCTGTTATTGCATTGACCTTTATGTGACTAGTACTTTTTTTTTTTTTTTTTGGATAAACCTTGTAACCAATCATCTAATGGCGAAGTATTTATTTTTTATTGTTTTATTTTTTGTGGCGAGAAATCACTCCAAAGCAAGATCACATTGAACCCCACCCCTAGAGAAAAACCCAAACAATTATAAGCAAAGCCTATTTGGAAACTTGCCAAAAATAAAAACTTATTTAGGTAACCCAAAAGAAGCACCTAAATAGTTTCAAGCGTGAGACCTTTGAGAGAGCACACCAGGCCAACTCCTAAATGTTAATGATGAATTCCCCGACTCCAAAGTTTGCTTAGTATACGATCTATTTGTTTTTCAATTTTTACACAAACCACGTTTATTTCACTCCTAAATTGATATTTAGAGTCACCCAAACTCCAGAGTATAATTTTTTTTTTTAAATTATCCGAAGTAATTAATTTTCCCCCCCTTAAATTCACATTCGCATGCCTTCACTACCAGTTTCAGAATTACTTAAGCTTTGCAAGTTGTAAATCACACTGATTTTACTTCTGAATTTATGACACAATAACAAGGTATGTTAAAGCAAAAACAATAATTTCACCTCCTAATGGCCTATAGAACAATCTTTCTCCAATCTTAATTCTATGGTCCTTTTATACCATATAATACACACACATATACGTATATGGTCCAACTTGAAAAGTAATTAAATTTTGGATAACAAGTAGCAAGAAAACTATCTACGTGGCTACCTCCAAAGTAGGCACAGCACTTCAGCCTAATAGTAAAGTCAACGCAGACTCTCTGGCCTCGTGCGATCAATTTCCACACAAAATGGACAAAATACACTCACTGTTCTATCAAAAAAACAAGGCTGTTCAATAAAAAAACCGAAGCTCTTGTAGGATCATTTGGCAAGTAACCGTCAGGCCTCTGTGCATCATTAGGGTAGGAATGCAGGATTTGGTGGTCCTGCATATCCATCAACAGATC
>JAVXUM010000046.1:18246130-18261487 GCA_035590655.1 Pouteria glomerata
CTCCATCTAACGGTTAAAAGGATACTAATTATTAACTGGACCAAGATAATACAAACAGCAAAGTGATAACGTTGAATGGACCAACAAATAATACAATTATAAAATAATAAAAATAAAAAAGTGGGTTGAAAGATATGGCCAAAAGAAGTAAAAGAAATATTCCATATTTTTTGGCATCCCTTACTTACGAAGTAAAGCTCTTGATTGATTTGTTCTAATTGAAATTATTTTTAAAAATTAATTTTGAAAAATAAGATAAGTAAATATATACCTTAAAAAATTATTCATATTAAAATAAACGAAGACTAAAAAACTAGAAATTTGATTTATTGTTAACAAATGGGAGCTTTATATGATAGGTATTTAGTGTGTATTTGGAGTGTCAAATTTAGTAAAAAAAATTTTTAACTTTTATTAATTTTTTTCACACAAAAAAATTTCAACTTTCTCAAATTTTTACTAACTTCTTTTAATTTCTTTAACTTTCATTAATTTTCTATAAATTTTTAAATTTTTCAAGCAATAAAATAAATATCCAACAATTCAACATTTATTAATTTTTTATTTTTTACCAAAATTTGATACTCCAAACCGACACTAAATTTAATGTAATGCCCTATTTATTAAGGAATATGATTTTTAATTAACCTAAAAATATTAGTTCACGTTTAATTGATTTTTTTTAAGTTAAATTAAATCGATTCACTTGTTTGAGAGCTCAAATAATTTCTTATTTTATATTATATTTATTAAGATAATATAATTAATATTATAATAAGTTTAAAATTATAGCTTAAATTCAATTTATTTGTATTTTATTCAAATAAGTATATAATCAAATAAAATTTGAATAAATTTTAAATAACTCGATTGATTTTATAGCCTTATATATATAACTAACAAGAAGAATATGTAAGCATAATTAAAAATCTCCAATTTTATTTTATTTTTTTTATATTTATCATCACCTTTATTAAAAGTAATCAAATCTCAACAAATTATACTTATATTCATGATAATTCTAGGAAAAAATAAATAAATTTGAAAAATAACTTTCAAGTGGGCGATATAATCGGAAGTTAATCGAAAACTGTCTCCCTTCTAGTCTCGTTATTTTTCTTGAAGATCATAATTAGATTTAACCACAACTTTGGCCTTACCAACTAACTTTCAGCCAAGTTTTCTTTCTTACCAAACAAGTAAAAACCACATAAAACAGAAAATTGGCAGGGGCCAACTGAAATGAGACTCATTTGCATGAAACCCTCCACGTACCCAATCCCCCTTCTCTGTCTCTGTCTGCCTCGGAAAATTCCTTAAAAATCCTAAGAAACCAAGGTCCAATCTCCATATTTTCCATACAACAGCAGCAGATTCTGGCTCTTTCAGCCGTTAGTTTCCCAAGAAAACTGCAGAGGCGATAACACATATAAGCGGGAAAAAGATCAGAAAATACCCACAGAAAGGCAGAAAGAAAGGAGCAATCTCTGCAGCGGCTGATCGCGGAGGTCTGTTGATTGGCACGGCCTCAATTGGCGGTCTGTTTCTTGAACAGCTTCGTCGTCGTCTCTCTCTCTCTCTCTAAGTGACGACTCGATTCTGGTAATCCTCGATCTCTGTTTATTGTGTTTATTGTTTGCATATATTTGGAAGTGCTCTATTAATGTCTGATGTCTCTGTTTCAGTTCAATCGGGTTAGGGTTTGTTAAGAGGTTACTAGGACTACTGAGCTGAATGTGAAAAAAAAAACAAAAAAAACAAAAAAAAAAAAAAAGAACTCGGCTATAAAGACCTACCTTTCTCGGTGAGATTGATTTTGTTTAGGTTGTATATAAATTTCTGTATCAGATATGGCTTTTGATCCGAACTCAATGCCTAAAGATCTTAGGCCGTTGAATCTAGCTCGAACAATGCCTGAGGAGACTCGCATTGCCCCTGTTACAACACTGGGGAGGGATGTTGAGGGTTTTTGCGGGAATCCACCTCGTGAAGTTATTAGCCCTGGGTCAACAGTCCCTGTCTATTACCCAGTAGCAGCGCCTGATGCTGGGTTTGTAGGTCTAGGCTACAGTAATGCGGTGCCGGGCATAGCTGGTTGGTCCCCTCGGATGCCCACTGCCGCTATTGCTGTTGCTGCCCCTGATTCTAATGTGACAACTGGGTATCGTCATAATCCCAATCTGGGGACACGGGCTGGTAGCGGTGCCTCTGATTATACTAGTGATGAAGGTGGAGAGGATTCAGTAACAGGGAAAAAAGTTAAGTTTCTGTGCAGTTTTGGGGGGAAGATTCTTCCAAGGCCAAGCGATGGGAAGTTGAGATATGTTGGAGGACAGACTAGAATTATTAGTGTTAGAAGAGATGTAAGCTTCAATGAGCTAGTTCAGAAGATGATCGATGTTTATGGGCAGAATGTTATTATCAAGTACCAGTTGCCTGATGAAGATCTCGACGCACTCGTGTCAGTTTCGTGCTCCGATGATCTTCAAAATATGATGGATGAGTATGAAAAGTTGGTCGCAAGTTCTTCAGATGGGTTGGCTAAGTTAAGGGTGTTCTTATTTTCACCTTCAGAGTTTGATCCTTGGGGAATGGTGCAATTTAGTGGATTGCAAGATAGTGGACAGAAATATTTTGAGGCAGTGAATGGGATTATGGATGGAGTTGGTAGTATTGCAAGGAAGGAAAGCATAGCCAGTGCATCTTCCACGCAAAATTCCGATTTGAGTGGGACTGAGGCTATTGATAGCTCAGTCCACGGCCAAGGGGATGTTACTGGGCTGCCATATACTGGCATATCACCTAAAGCCAATTCTGCTGCCTTTCTAGAGCCTGCTTCCAGATTGGTTTGTGTGAATCCCAGCGCTGCAATTTTTGCTGAAGCTTCCTCTCAAAAACATACTCCCAGATCGGCTTGTGTGGATCCTACCTCTACAATGTATGCTGAAGCTTCTAATGCTCCATTGGGTATTCCGGTGGTTATGTCAGCACCCCCTCCAACTCTGTCTTCTCAACCCGAGCATGAGCTAGAGAGATCCATGCCTGTTACAGTACAAAAGCAGCAAATTGAGGTTGACTTGCAGCAACCGGGAGTAAATTTTCAGCCTTCTGCACCGTACTTGCAAGCTTATGCAGATCCTCACCAAGAAACATTGAATCATGCAGATTATGGAAATTCCCAGATGGGGTTCCCAACTCACCTATTGGGAACTGTTGGGCATGTTTTTACCCATCCACAATTTCATGAAAATGCTGGGGTTTCTTCTTGTCAGTTTGTGCCTGCAGTGCACATGACAATAACCCCTGCATCTCGTGCAATTGTGAAACCGAACATGGTTCTACCATTGGTGCACCCACAACATATTCAGTTGGAACGTCATCCAGATGATGGCACATTTGGGGCCAGGGTTGTCCAGCTTCCTGCCGACCAAAGCTACAATGCGTATCAAGCTCAGGTCCCTCCTGCAGTGGTGGGTGGAGGTTATGGATGGAATCAGGTTCCACAGAAAGAACACGTGGTTTTCTCTGAGGGATGGATACCTCATCAACAGGTAAAATTTCCTGAGAACATTGCAAAATTCGAGCACTTTTATGTGTGTGAGAAAGCATCACCTCATGCAGATTCGGATACTGTGGTACAGGACCAAAGAGAGAACCCTACAGGCACTGTGCCTGACTTAAACTCTGCATATCATGGTCTCCAATTGGGGGACAAAATGAGAGTCATGCCAATGAACAGGGCTGTGGTAAATGGAGCCCCAGGGGAAGGCATTGCTGAACAACGAGGAGCTGGGGCACAGCCAAAGATTTTGAGTCATATAATCCATGAAACAGGGAAACCTCGATCAGAGGCGGCTGGGGCCTCACAAAATGTTATGCGACAATTTGAAAATGATAGAATAATTTTACAAAAACCAGACAATCCTGATCATCCCAAGGTATCATATCCCCAGGGTCTAGTTGGGTTGACCGATGGCATGCAATCTCCATATGGCAGAGTCATGGCTACCCTTCCTCAGCCATGCCATGAGAATGCTGTTCAGCAGCTTGCGGTGTCACCCCAACACCAGGTTAAAAAGGAGGCCTTAATGAGCAAATCAGTTCATAGTGATATCCATCCTGGTGGAGGTGTCGCTTTCCAAATGCCAGACCATCAGGTCAATGAATCTCCAAAAGACTATTCTACTAAAGTCCTTGGCATTCCTTCTATAGAAGATCCTGTAGAGTCATATGTCCTTCTCAAACAAATAGATGGGAGGATGGAAAATCTCCAAATATGTCCCTCTGAAGTTTTTATTAATAATAAGCAGAGTAAGTCACCGAATGCATATCCTAGGAAGGAAGACATAGAAGCCAGGCCACTGCAGATTGCGGAAAGGGAGCCATATCTAGAGAACACCTTTAGCAAACCAAGTGTGATGCTGGACATGAATCATGTTAAACCAAATGAAGTGCTTCCTTCCACAAATGAGGATCCTTACTTGCATAATTTTCAACCACTGGAGTCTAGTGAAGGTTTGTGTGGTAACTTGGCATTTCCTGGTGTTGATTCAGCCCTTTCAACTGAAAGAACTTCAACTGAAGGTCAATGGGGAGATAAATTTCAGCCCAATGTGCTTCCTGGTGATGTGGACATTGTAACATCCTATGGAAATACATCATCTTCTCTGTCTCCAACTAACAGGGTTGGGAATGTACAAGATTCCCCAAGTTCAATTTCTAGAGGTCAAGATCCTTGGAATTTGCAGCCTGACACCCATTTACCTCCACCCAAACCTAACAAAATTGCAATAAGGAAGGTTGGTTTTGGTACGAGGGATCCTTCTAGTGAAAGTCATTTGGAAATCAGTGGAGAATTACCTATGAGCAGTAGTGCGGAATTAACTTCAGGAGTGCAGTCGGAGGATGGAGTTTACCGGCCCATATGCAATATGAACACAGATTTTGGTTCAGAGCACACAAGGACCACCCAAGGTCTGGGATATTCTAATTTGCTTAATTTTTTTGTCTCTGTAACCTTCTAACTTTCTCATTACAATATTTGAATAGTGTTTCTTCTTTATTGTTGAAGGTTCAGCAGAGGAAATAATCAAGCAAGAAATTCAGGCTGTTGCTGTGGGCATAGCTGCTTCTGTTCTTCAGCCATCTATGCCTTCTAACCCTGACCTAACCATGCATGAGAGGAGTGAGATACTTTCTGAAGCCAATCAAGATGGTCAAATTCAAAATACTGATGTTGAATTACAGGAAAACAACTTTGAGGTGCTTAAAATTACTTGTATTTCTTTCAGACTAGTTTCTTTTGTTCATTTTTTATTTTTTACTTCTATTTGTATGATGCACTGTCTGGTTGCACTTACTTGTCCAGTGTTGTTCATCTTCAGGACATTAAGACCAAACTACCAGAAAAGAAAAATCTTGGGTTTCCTGTATCAGATGGGATTGGTCGGTTACAGGTTGAAGATTAGTATTATTCCCATTCTATTCCTTGCAGTCCTTTATTGGCCTAAAAATCTAATTTCATTAAATCTGGCAGATTATAAAGAATGGTGACCTTGAGGAACTTCGAGAATTAGGTTCTGGCACCTTTGGTACTGTTTATCATGGAAAGTGGAGGGGCACTGATGTTGCAATCAAACGGATCAATGATCGGTGTTTTGCTGGGAAACCTTCAGAACAGGATCGCATGGTCTGTGTCCTTCCATTGCAATCAATGAGCTCCAATACCAATGGTCCTCTGCAGTTTTGTTTGCTTATTAATTTAACTAGTTATCTTTTATGTATTTGTTTAGAGATATGATTTCTGGAATGAGGCAATCAATCTTGCTGACTTACACCATCCAAATGTGGTGGCCTTTTACGGTGTTGTGCTTGATGGTCCTGGTGGGTCAGTGGCAACAGTGACAGAATATATGGTTAATGGTTCTCTAAGAAATGCTTTAGAGAAGAGTGAGAGGTAAAATAAATGCTTCTTTTATTCTGAATCTTCATCTCTTTGTCTCACTAGGTGTACATCGTTATCATTGAGCATAGTGCAAGGGAATCAATTCTAACTACTTATTATCAGGAATCTTGATAAACGTAAGCGTCTATTGATTGCTATGGATGCGGCCTTTGGAATGGAGTACTTGCATGGAAAGAATATAGTGCACTTTGATTTGAAAAGTGATAACTTGCTTGTCAATCTTCGTGATCCTCACAGGCCAATATGCAAGGTTAGCAAGCAGTCCTGTGGTTTCTTTAGAATCTTTACGTTTCATAGTGGTGCATTGTTTACTTTAGCATGCTCTGTTTTTACTTTTAATTACCATTTGGTTGCTACCCTTTTTATTGAATCATTGTTTTATGACTTGTAAGCATGCATATGAGTAACAACTAACAACTGGATGGCATTTGAGGGAGGTTCTTTTAAATTAATCTTGTATAATTTTAGAGAGGGCTTAGTTGCTGGAAGAAGGTTACAGTGGCTTTGTTCGTGAAGTTCTGAACTCGAATGCTTATTATGCGGTGAAATTTACGTGCTGAATTTTTTTTTTTAATTGCTTGGGGAGATGAATGAAGCATGAAGGTTACTATAAGGGGATTTAATGGAAGGATTCATTCGCTTGACCTTGTCATAAATAATAGAGAAGGGTTTTTAGCCATAAAATTAATTACTTGTCAACAATTTGGCAGTCGCCTCTCAGATCAAGCCCTTAATGCATTAACTAGTTGTTCTGATTTTAGCCCTTTTAGAGCATTCTTTAAGAGCTATTCATTCTACTTTTACATAGTTGTTTAGGTTTTGGACATTTTAGAACCTGTTTCTAGAGCCACCTGGGTTAAAGTGGTTTCCAGTTTATTTAATAAATTGTTAAGGATTCTGTTATGATAACTTCACAAATTTACTGGTACTTTACCGTGCAATGAGTGTCATCTTTCATGATGTACTATCAGTTAATTCTGTAATAATATAATAGTGCATTACAAAGTAGCGGAATAACAAAGTTTATTGTGGATGCTACTGTACAGGATGGGACCACCTTTAATCGGGGGCAGAGCCAGAAATTCTTACATAGGTGGGCACTAATTATATTAGATGGACTAGGTACATTTACATTAATATATATAGGGCTAAAATTTGTTTCTTAAATTAAGTGAGCACAATTGGTATTGGACTAATTTTTTTATTTTTTCATGGGTGGGTACAACTAGTATTAGACTATAATTTTTTTCTTTTTCTTGAGTGGGTACAATTAAACACTAAAGACAAAATATTAACGGAAAAAAAATTTTTAATAGAATTTTTTTTTCCAGGGGGGGCAGGGCCCCCCCCCCCCCCCCCCGGGCGCCCGGGGGGGTATCATTTGGCTCCACCCCCTGCCCTTAATGAATTAATATAGCTGGTAATGGAAAGAGGATAAGCTAAATTTCTGCTTGTTTCTGGTCCCAGTGCAATGCTGCCACTTAATTAATTGCTTGAATGGCAAGGCTGAGTTGGCCAGTGCTTCCAATTACTAGAAAGGAGAACGGTTGGGGGATCCACTTTTGTGCTGAAGCCAGCTTCTTCAATATTACTACATCTTATCAATCAAAGACAATGGTCCACTTTTCCCGTCTTTTGGCCTACAATATTTATGCATAAAGTTTCAGGGCTCGAATTTTTTTCTTCTCACATAGTACCTTTTAAAATATCAAGTTATTTATTTACGTATTTATTTTTTTGCCTCCAAATTCAAGTACTAAGTAGTGGGAGAATAAAGGAAAGGGAGAGGAGGGTTAATAGCCTTAAAAAAATGTAGGACAATTGTCTTAGGGGATGGTTAGCTGAGAAGCTTAAAATCATTTGGTCGACTACTATGTTGAATGTATTCTACTTGGAGAAGTTGGCTTTGAGATTATAAGATTAAATATGTTCAGTAAGACATTGAATATTCAAATATTGAATTTATTCAATAAGGATCTGTCACGTAAATGCATTAGGTGATTCTCTTGTGAGGTAGATAGGTAACGAATGTGGATGCAACTAAGTATTACTTCCCATGGAGTGATTGGCCTACTCCAGATCTCTCCTTCTCAAATGGTAGAGCTCTTTGGAATTGAACTTGGGATTGTTTAGAATTAGGAATGGCACATATTTCCATTCCCAATCCTATTTAGTTACCAAGGTTGTAAAAATCTCAATTTTAATAGTAAAATGGTAATGTTAGGCTGAAAAATTTTGTTGAATCGTATAAAAAAAATCATAATGGGGTGAAGTAAGTAAAATCTTTATTTTGGGATGTAAAATTGAAAAAATCTCAATTTCATAGGCAATCTTATGAATTTGAAAAACTGAGAGGTTTTTGAGTAATTTTGTCAAACAAAGTAGAATTTTATGGGATTTAATTAATGGACTTTATATATATATATATATATTTTCAAGTGGTAGGTTTCATGTGTTTCACTTAATTCTGGTTACTTTTCTAATAGAATTTTTTTGATTTGTATAGCGTTACTCTTTTCAGTACTATATTAGTTGACACTCATGTATATTGTTCACCAAATTGACTACTGTAAATTAAATGTAATAACTGGAATGGAAACCAAGAGACGTATAATAAAATATTATAAATTCATTTCTAATCCTTCAAAATTAAGCTATAATGAAATTAATATTTTAATGTCAATTGTATAGGTCATACCAGACACTTTAAAGGTCTCTATTACTTCTAATAGAAAAATTTTTTTACAACAATATATTATTACTACAAATATATCTTACATTTATACTATATTTGTTAGAGGATTGATTCTTGTTTTTGTTCTCTTCTCTTATTAATAAAATTTTTTATTTATCAATATAATGAAGATTCTAAATGAAGAAATTGTAGTATGATAGAGTATATTTTCAGGCTATAGGCCGTAGGTAAAATCTTACTATTTTATGATTTGATTTTCGAACCTTTTGCCAATTTTTAGTAGAATTTCAATTTTAACAATCTTGTTAGTTTAACGTATTTGCCCTTTGACTATTTAAAAAAAAAAATGTAAAAAGATAATTTTAATCATTTAAAAAAAAAAACCAAAAAACCAAATAATTAGAAGCTAGCTAGTATTGGAACCTTATAATGTTCAGTGTTGGGTACTTTCCATAATTGATTGTTTAGTTTGAAACCTGCTATGGAAGTACCCTCTATGGAGGGCTGGGGATGCTTCACTTGTAAGAAAAAAAAAAAAAAAAGAGAGAGAAAAACCTTGTTAGTTACCTTATGCCGGTTTCCATCTCAAGCTCATTTATTTTTTAGTTGAGAATTCCCTGTCCATCCTAAACTTGCTAAACATATTATGTCCTATCCCATCCAGTTAGGTTTTAGAGTTTGATGTTCTCAACTTACTTTTATAATTCACTGCATAAAATCGTCAAATAATCAAATATCTCCTTTCAAAGTAAATGGACAATGGACATTTTTTAAGTGTTTCTGTTTGTTTAACTAGGTGCAATTCCTTAAAAATGAACTTTTAACTGGGTGCAATTGCAAAATCTGGAGTATAGAAAAGCAGCTTTGATTCTCAAAGCAGTCACTCTACAACGACACCCCCACGTCACAAATGTGCGCGCACACACACCAAAAAAGGGAAAAGAATAAGGTTAGGTTCGACTCCATTCAACTCCTCATGGCAGCCTAAATTAATAAGACAAAAACCAGTGATGGCATTCTTTATAAATTCAGCAGCATGTGGCAAAGATTTAATCTAGCCTGAATTTATAAATAAGGCCATTACCAGCATGTGGCAAAGATTTGATCCAACCTGTTATATCAAATAAATTGCAATGTCCATCATCAACATAAATGATAAGCTGTATGCAATTAGGGCACTTGCTCCTGTTGGGTGTAACTTTATTAGTTGACAAGTTCTCACTGATTGTTTCAGGTTGGTGACTTGGGACTGTCCAAGGTGAAATGTCATACACTAATCTCAGGTGGTGTTCGGGGAACACTTCCTTGGATGGCACCAGAGCTTCTGAATGGAAGCAGCAGCCTTGTGTCTGAGAAGGTTAATGCTTTCGAATTTTCTTTTCAGATCACATTCCCCGTAGTCTGTCTTTTGTGGATTCTTTTTCTCAGAACTGTGAAGTTTAATGTTTTCATTATTCCTGCATTTCAGGTTGATGTTTTCTCATTTGGCATTGTACTGTGGGAACTTCTCACTGGAGATGAACCATATGCTGACCTGCACTATGGGGCTATTATTGGTAATACTCCGCCTGTGCTGTGTGTATTTTATTTCATTTACTTGACTGCACTCAATTTAAGCAACCGATCATATGCCCTTTTACACAAATAGGTGGCATTGTGAGCAATACATTGCGCCCCGCTGTGCCAGAATGCTGTGACCCGGAATGGAGATCGCTGATGGAGAGATGTTGGTCCCCAGAGCCATCAGAAAGGCCGAGCTTCACTGAGATTGCAAATCAGTTACGTGCTATGGCCGCTAAGATTCCTCCTAAGGCACATGCTCAACAGCATGCCCCAAGCAATCATCCTCAAGTTAAAAGTTGAATTCTTGCAGTTATTTCCCCATAGCTTCTTCTTGACCCAGCCTCCTTGCTTCTTCTTCAGCATGAGGTAATAGAACTAATATATTTTCTGCTCACTTGATATAGAAATATTCCAGTTTTCAAATTCCTTAAGTCCGATTTCTGATCCATTTGTTCTTTCTGGTGATGTGCTTTGCCTCTGTAAATCTAATGCAGTGAAGTTTCATTTTGTGGCATGTGTGAAAGAATTTTGGTAAATAGTTCATTAGTTTCTCTAGCCAGCAAAACAGAGCATAGAATTTACTGCAGAGTTCTCCTTCCCTACTTGTGTTTCCGCCTTAGTTCTCTTGGGTGAGCTGCTTAGTTTCTACAAATAGATTTTTACACTCTACTTTACTTTTTATTATATTAAATACAATTACACACCTGTTCTCATTTTTCTAATAAGATATTTTATTTAATCTTAATGCCATAAATATGTTTCTATAAAAAATTATATCAACTTGCAAATCTACTTTTTAATTTTGATAATTAATTCTTATTTGACTGAAAAATATATTTTTACATTAATTTATTATTGACAAAAAAATATAATAATGTATTTATTGTAATTTTTTATTAAGCTAATTGATCAAAGTGGTAGTTGATTAAATTGCTTGATAGTTATATAAAATTATATATATAATGGGTAATTCTGTAATGAGATTATCATATGATAAGTTAATTTATCTAATTGACTACTATAGTTACCGTTACACTTAATTATGAAATTATAGTTTTATTGGGTCTCCTTTGATATTGGCATCTAATTGGTCTTTCCTTTTGTGATTTAAAAACTAGGGATTGATTGTGTGTTTTTGCCTTGTAGTAATGAAAAAATTTACTAGAGAAAATTTCTTTTTTACTTTTAAAAATAAGGGTTAATGAATAAAAGGGTACTAGAAAATAGCGCTTGCAATAAAAGTACCTTTGTTTCTTTCCAAAATTAATCGGGTGAAATTGATATTGTACTTTTTGGGTGTGTTTGGAGTGGTAAAAAATGAGAAAAAATAAGAAAAAGTAAGAAAAGTTGTGAGTTTGTAATGCGTGCAGTGAGATAAAAAATAAGTAATAATTAAAAATTGATGGAGTTTTTTGTTATTTTTTCTCAAACCAAACGGACCCAAAAGTTAGGAAAATTCCGAACTTGTAAACTTTTGGGTTAAAAATTACTGGTGAAAAGATTTTTTTGATTGAATTCTATTTAAATTAACTGAAAACTTACTTCAATTTATTGCACCTAATTTAGGCTCGATATAGAAATCAATCGTACCTGGAATAAAAATTTATATGTAGTTAGAATTTCAAGCTTTCAAATTATTAAAATTGAACTTTCAGCCTAGAAGTTTATTGTTGGGAATTTTCCCAACTAAACATCTCTTAACTTGTGAAAAAGTTACTGTTTAGTTTTGATTTTTTGGTTTCATTGTCTGAAATTACGGTTGGTAATTTTATTAATCATATTTAAAGAAAGTTATATGTAAGTAATTTTGTTTAAATTAATAATATCAATTCTTTTGATTTTAAATCCATGCAGAAGATTAGTACTACAAATTTATTTATTATGACTCTTTTGTGTTTCCCTCAACGCTTCCATGTTACAAAGACAGAGAGAGAGGTGGAGGAGACTGTTTAATTTTCAAAAATTCAATTGTTTATTTGTGAAATTCTGAACTTACAGGATGAACTAACTATTGCTATTTTTGTTTTAGAGAGAGGGAATAAAAGAAAGTCGGAGCCGGGTGTGGGCCTAATCATGAACCGGCAACAGTGTTCCAAATTCAGCCTTTTTATTTGTTTTGTCAAGGAAGGGCAGCAGCCAGCAGCGTCACTTTGGTTAATTTCTTCTTCAGTCCTATGGTACTATTTTATTAAAATTTACTTGTCCGTACCGTGTTTTATACTCTCTTGTAAATATAAATGTATATTATGTGCTTGTTGGGAGTGTTACATTTTGAAAAAAATTAAAAAAATAAACAAAAAAAAGTATGTAAATTTTGAATTATTGGATGTTTAGTGTGTTGCTCAAAAAGTGTGAAAATTTTGATAAAATTTAGAAAAAATTAGCAAAAGTTAAAAAAAGAAAGTTGATAAAAGTTAGGAAAATATTTTTAGTGTGAAAAAATTGAAAAGAAATTACAAAATTTTAATTAAATTTAACACTCCAAACCCAGACTACAAATCGGAGCAAGATGGAACCACGGCAAAGCTTTCCAGAATCACATTTCCCCGGGTCAGTTCTTTTTCAAGGAGGCGGGTTTGGCTGCTTGAACGACTTGTGGGTTAGTTTCTTCTCACAGTATAATCTTCACAAATTAATACTTCATAAATCAATAATTTCGATTAAATAATATTTTTTATTTATTCATCTTTGAGATCAATGTTTTAAATTAATAATTTATTAAATTTATAAGATAATACATTTTAAAAAAAAAATAATCACATGGGTCTTACTTATCTCATACATCAAAATTATATATATACATGACTCAATTAGAAGACTTTCATAAAATATAACTCCAATATTATTGATTTTCTCTTAAAATTGATGTTTTATTGGATCTTGTTTCTAACTTTTCTTAGCATATTGAGAAATACTGGTACAATACGCTCGTGTTGTAATAAAAAATTATATAATGTGATTATTCCTTAAAGTACTTGTTGCACGAGACAGACATCATAATAGAACGAGTCTTTAGCTTCATATTCTTTGTCATTTGTTATGACTTCTATTTAATAAAATTAATTACATTTGTGAATTATCTTGATTGAACAAATACCTAGAATAACGATAATTCATAGTTTAGTAATTAGGTAATATTTATATAATAATAAAGCTCTATGCCTTGAAAAAAAAAAAATAAAGGATACTTTGATAAATCAATCTTTAATTAATTAAAGGTATAAATTATTATATTATTAATTTATTAACTAAATAATATTTCAATTAATTAATAAATTTTCATAATCTCAAGTATATTAATTTAGGGATGTTTAAAAGTATTTTTTTATTCTTATTTGGACAAATTCTCTGTCTGGTCTCTGAGAAAGCGTAAGATGATAGAAGAATTGAAATCCTTTGGCTTTTGGGACTTGTATCACTCCATTAAATTGGGTTTTAATTTTCAACAATTTAAAAGATCCGTCTCACTAGAAATAAGATTACAAGTGCTGCAGGGGAAGGATCAAAGTTAATAAATATTATTTGAATTAATAAATATTATTTATCTAAATTAATAATATTAATCATAACTATTGACCTCCACGTGCCATTAGTCTTTGTAGGCAACTACATCGGAAACCTACTTTCAAAGGCTACAAGACTTGGGGTCAGCTACAAGGAGCATCTCTTTCTTTCCCTTCGGTAGTGTTTGTTTTTAGGATAAAAGGGTGGGATTGGAAGAATCCGAAAGCCTCACAAATATTGTGTTTGTTTTTTTGGTCATTGTACAAGAGATGGGATAGGATGGCATGTGCTGTTCGTGATGAGATGTTTTATTTAGTGAATGTACAAGAGATGGGATGGGATGGGATGAGATGTGCTGTTCGTGATGAGATATTTTGTCCAGTGAATGACCAGATGACTTATACTCAGAGGAGTGGGGTATTATTAATATCTCACCTCTTAATTTGTTTTTCGCCAAGATCTAATGGTTTAAAATTATTTACTGTCACATCACATATCAAATCACATTTTTTATTCTACTTTATATCCTACCAACCAAACACTAAAAAAATAATCCTATATAAAAAATTAATCCCATCTTTTATCCAATTTCATATATTATCTCATGATATTACTTATTCCCCATCATCTAATCTCAAAACAAAAGTTGAAACCCCCACCCTGAGAGCCCCCACCGCCCTGCCCTGAGTTATGGTGGAAGAGATAAATCACGGAATGTGCATCAGTGATTCAAAAAGCAAAAACTGTCTTTTACCGTCTATGCAACATCTAATCCCAAAACAAATACAGCCTTGAGGTATTCACAGGGTAGCCCTCTAATGGATCAACTAAAGACAAAGGAAATGAACAACAGCAAAGGACTTCAACTTAGGAACAAAGAAGAACCATTCTCAGGAATGATGGTTCATTTACAAATGCAGCGCATGCATGTGGCTCTTGCTGCCTATGTCAATTATTATTATTATTATTATTATTATTATTTTTAATATAGATGAGAAGGAAACCGTCAACCGTGGGCGAACCCAATAATAAGCCGACAAATTAGTGTGTCAAATTTGAAAGTTCAACTTTGGTAGCTTATTTATTTTTTTTTATTTATATTCACAAGTAATAGCTTGGATTCAATGAGGGTTGGAATATTAGACACTAAGTAATATAAAATTATTGACACATATATATTAACAAGTTATTACCCGTGCCTAAAGGCACGAAATATAATTTAAGTTTTGCTTGAGCTCTTAAGAAATTTTAAAAAATTTTAAAAATTATTCACTTTTTATAGATTACAAACTCATAATTTTTATCGAATATTATTATTTTTTGTCATTCGAAACACCCCCTTAACCAGCCAAAATTTAAATGTAAATTTGTATGGCAAACTTGCATAGAAAATTATAAAAATAACTTATAAAAATAAAAATCACCAATGAAAAAAATTTAAAGTAATGTAATTATGACCCAAACACATTTTGACTTAAATCAAGTTATAAAAAAAAAATTTAAAAGATAAAAATTACTAAATAAAAAATAAGATGAGGTCAACATCATCAGAGTTGTGAGCCTTAAGATCAAAATTGGATGGTCTACAATAAAACAAAAATTTAGTCGTTGATCTTAATGTATATATCTT
>JAVXUM010000046.1:18265601-18276706 GCA_035590655.1 Pouteria glomerata
TATTTAGAGATTTAATTTTTAATAATTTTTTAATTTTTTTATCATAAATTATTAATTGTAATTTTTAGTGTGTTTGATAAAATAAGTAACAATTTTTAACAATTTTTTTAAGTGTTTGGTAATATTTTTAGTAAATTTTTTAATAATTTTTAATAACTTTTGAGTTAAGAAGTCATTGTCAAATAGCAGAAGAGTGACAAAAATTAATAATTTGTCAAACACTCAAAAATCAAAAGCTGATAATTTTTTTTTTTTTAATTTTACCACCAAATGCCCTCTAATTAGTAAACTAAGCTATGAGCTAAGTATGAAACTGGATATTAACTGAGTTATGGATAATTAAACTAGGTTGTTATATATTTTAGTATTAAAACATTTCGAGTCAAAATTTTATCCCGAGTTACAGTCCATCACAATACATGAATAACTCTGTCAGTAATCCACCATCAACTGTTCAATTATGTTGTGCATTTCTTTCGAGTGCCAAAACTACAACCCTAATCGGTGAAGGACGTTCATCTTTATCATGCCAACAACATATTCCGGTGGCATATTTTGTTACTTAGTACACCAAATACGTATATATATAGAGTTCGAACCCTCAGTATGAACAACGGGGATTAAGATCTATACCACCCTCGGATCTACTATGTTTATGCTAAGCATGATCCATTATATATTATCAAGCACGTAACTTCAACTGCTTCTTCAAAATGATTCAAAAACTATGGCATATACTCGTACATTATATAGCTTCAACATGAGTAACGTATTTGTGTCATAAAGTAACGATAGATTCGTTTTTGTCTAAAGCATATCCAATGCATGTTTAATTATTTCATTACAAGAGTGGGCAACAGATTAAAATATGTATGATTAATAAAAAAATTAAAATAATATAAAGTGTATAATTAGTGATATGATTTAAATAATGACTACTATAAATAGCTATCATAAAATGTGATTATTTAAAAACAAACGATTACATACTCGAGATTTGAACGTATTGCTTCTGGCAGCCACCCGTGTTTTGCTTCGCCAATGCCCATTTTTCTGATGGTGAGTCTTCTAAAAGACTAATTAGTTATCTAACAGATTTTTTATTAGAGGAATATATGACATTCCCAATGTGATTTATGGGCTTCTAGGGATAATAACTTCACATTCAGTGTCCCAAACCGGTCCCCATGCTTTTTAGACAAAAACAAAAATGTACATACAAACAAAACCTTTGAAAGCAGAACTTACGATAGGAATAATACAGATGAGTTAGACCTTTAGACCTTTTGCTTTTATAACAATGGGCAACTAAGGGGCCATTCCATTGATATGAAATCTGCTTCATCAATTCTATTTTCATTGGAAATTTTGAACTATACAACCCGTGACAGGCTAGAGAATAATAGATCTCAAATAATCATAATAGAGATCATTATATTATATACCCAAAGCCTACAATCCGTTCACAATTATATATAGAAAGTGAAATGCAATATTTACGAATTGACCAGTAGATTATACAAATAAAACAGCAATCATAAATGGTGCCTATTCAATTGATATCTACTAAATGAGATAGTGCTACCAACTTCTTAATGGGTAGTGCTACCAACTTCTTAACAAAGCATACCTTCAAAAAGGTCGACAACTAGCAGGAATCAAGCAGAAGCCTCATTTGCTAGATCGTACCTTTTTCCCCACCTTTGCAAGCAAAGTTAATGTCTCTAAACAGGCTGTAAATCCCAAATCTTTCCTGGTTCTATGCTTTCATTCTTGTTTCCTTTGTCACTGAACTTCCCACCAATTGAGGCCAGAATTTGGGTTTAGAGACCATTCAAAGAAAAAAGATTGTTGATCTCACCTGCATCACCACATTCCAAATGAAAGCTCGAAAAAAAAAAAAAAAAAAAAAAAAAAAGAGAGAGAGAGAGAGAGAGGCTTTCAGTTGAATTAAGATTTAAAAAGAAAGCATCACTACAGTCTATGTTACATGAACTCGGATATGAGTGTTAGGTGTAGGTATTTGTTCAAGCATCGGACTTTCCTAAGCCTTGATTTTAGGATAACAATATATGTATCCTATAGACAGGAAGGGGCTTAGCCATCAGCCTAGTTTACCAAGAGGTGGCAGGAGAGCAACAACCTAACCCAAACCTACTTAGATGAAGCAGCAGGCATATGCCCTTCTTGGAAATAGCTCCAAAAGATCAACCAAAGCTAGCCCATCCTATTTAAACAACCTAAAGGCTTGGCCCAGTCTGAAGGAAGAAGAAAGCAGACCTTGCAGAAAAGTGGATGGAAGAGGTAGCCTATAGACTCCAGCAACCAGCTCGGTGAAAACTCACCCCAATTCCACGTGAATCAGTTGCCTTCGATAGACCAGACCAGACCAACCCAAAGAGGAACGTGCCCAAAAGGGCACCACCAGATGTTGTAGATGAGACTACTAAAGATAAAGTTAAGTATATCACAGCTGACCAAACCATGGGCTAGCCCATACACCCACTACATGAGTGGAATACTTAGTTGAGTGGAATACTTAGTCAAGTAGAAAGGCCAACCTTTGAGCGAGGCAAGCTGGGAATGGGCTAAGACTTATGATTCAAGACCAAGTCGGTGACTAATAGATGCCTCGCAGAGTGACTCTCAATGAGGGTATGCATACGCAAACACATCATAAACTTTCAAAAGCATTATACATTGTATGATACAACGACATAAGATTCGATTATTGTTAAGTAATTTATTTCAAATTTAATGAAAAATAAAAATTTTTATTTACTATCCATGTGAAACACTGAAAAGTATTGTTTACCATCAAATGTTTACTAATTCAAATATCATTGAAAAGAATCCAGGTATCTAATTTAGGTACAAGAATCAAATAAATATGCTATTCCCTTATCCTAGTCATATCCAGTGAATGCAGATACGTTGAAGTAAACAGATGATGTCATATCTGGTTGTCCATGGGTACATTGAAGTAAATAGAAAGTCCATGTAGCATGGGCCATAATCAGTGTACCTCTTGCGTTTGCTCTTTGGAGCTACAGAAGATGAAGAGTTATTCTGCCAGTTCCAGCTCCTCTTCCTCTGGTTGATAAACCAGTTATTTATCTGCTTTAACTGCAAACCAGTTTCCTGCACCAATCTCGCTTTATCTTCCTCCTGAAACAGTGTTTTCAAAGAGCTATAACTTTGAGATTCTGGATTGAACTGATAGCAATACAGGAATTATATTATGTAAAACTTACTGTTGGATAAGGCCACTTTGAATGTGATTGCCACCAAGCTTTTAAGAGGGAGGTGGTGTCACCTGGAAGCTTTCCTGCTCGTCTTTTACGTAGAATTTCCTCTCTGACATCCACAATCTTCTCCTTGTATTCCTTGGGAGAAGAAAACTGATCAGCCACAGTGATAAATTAAAATTAAAGCAACGCATAGGAGCATATTTACCTGTTTCAGCTCATGCTTTAGCTCTTGCCTCACACGTTCTATCAAAGACTTCTCAATTTCTGATGGGACAAGAGGACCAAAGCCCATGCTGTCTGGCCCATCCAAAGTTCCAACAAACAAGTCGGTGTCATTTTCAAGTTGATCATCATCACCATCCGACATTGTAGCACCGGTACCTTCACCAGCTGCCAAACCTGCTTGCGCATCATGGTTAGTTACAAAAGCAGGCCACATCAATCCCTCTCTGATAAGTGATAACAATTGTCAATAAAACAACCAAGTATCATGTCTATGCTACCCAGTCAGGCAAAAAACAAGAAGAAGTTTAAAATCTCAAAGCATGGCATACTTGTTTGGACACGGAAAACGTCTACTCCCACTAATACTTTACATTACTTGTTGTCAAAGCTCTCAGAGAGAAATGTAGGAAAAGGAACGACTGCAAAAGTTTTTTTTGTTTTTACTTTTTTATAAATCTGAAGTAGACATGGTGTCATATACCTTGAAACTCTACACTACGCTAGTTATCCTAATCAACCAATCACACAAAACTGAATAAAGAAGGCAACATATGAAATGAGAAAACCTATACAAAGAAATCTCCAAAAACTTTCACTAAAAACAAAACATTGGTTATAAACTCAAAACTCTCGATAAATCGCCTCCTCGACTTTGTACTCTGTTGATGTTTGCTCAAATCCTCAATACACCAACTTCTTTAGCAAAAGCTCTCTGACTTCTCAAAAGCATGATACCGAATCCTCGGCAACTCTCTCTTGTTGAATCCTCAACGCTTCAATGATCTGAACTCCTTCCAATCTCGCACTTGTACAAATCCTTGGCTAAGTAATTGAAAGAACCATTTGATCTTGTTTTGGCTCTCCAACTGATGATTATTCTCTCTGAGCAGAACCCTAAATACGTCCAATGTTTATATATCTCAAAACCTGACGTACAGGATTCAAAAACAAATTTTCGGAAGGCTGAAACTTCTCTTTGCGAAAAGCTTGCTCCCGCGCCCTTCCTACGGTGATCCGGTAAATCAGTGCGCTCTTCTCGCACAACCAATTTTCTAATTTCAGCTCTCGGCATTATCTCGTGAGTAACCGCGACCTTCCAATGGTCTTCCTACGTTTTTGTTATTCTGGCTTTGTTCAGCTTGTTCCAAACTTCTAAGATTATCTGACAACTTTTTTGAGGCCTTTATATTTTTATCTGACTCAAGACTATAGTGTTTTAGCCTACACTAAATCTAAAAGTCACAAAACACTAATTTGATTATGGATTAGCCAATTTACAATTTAATCCCTAAAATACCTTTTGCAAAATAAACCAAATGAACTGCAAGCTCAGTTAACATTGAATTCTGAAGGCATTCCCCAAATGGAAATATCTCTAGCAATAAGGATCAAGTGCAATAAACACGTCATAAACATTTTTTTTTAATAAGTACGATCAACCTATTGTAAAGATAAAGGCATTGTTTTACCATGAAAATTACTAAACTAAAAGAGTAGAAAAATGACTACAAAAATACAACAATAAATAACTAGAACGTCAAGTGAAAGTACATGACAAGTGTCATAAACTCATGCTAAAAATTTTATTATTTACTACCATGATTATAGTAGAAAACTCAACGCATAGAATATGAAACACAATGTAACAAAATTAGAGATCACCTGTTAAGCTTTGTAGAGATTGTTCAAGATCCCAACAAGCCATGACTGCTTCCATTGCATGAACGTGGACATGTTGTTGCAATTGTTCTTTAAAGGAAGAGAGCAATAGAACGTAATGTGTCTACATCAGAAGAACAAGGGCAAACGAAGAAAGGGGGAAAAAAGAATCTTCAGTTGAGAAAGGACAAATATATCACGTTATCAAAATTGGCTTGTGAAAATTTATAAGGCCTAGAAGTTTTACTACTTTCACAATGTCATACTGATTAATCCACTTACTGCTTATGGAAATAATTTACTTCTACTGCAAAATATGTTTAAAGAACTACAAAGTTTTCAGATGAATTCTATCAAATTATTTATTTAAAAATTATAAGAGCAAGTTGACATGGCTTATTGACACAAGACACTACGCAAAAGAACAGAAATAAGATGACTGATATGTTAAACAGGTATCATGTAATTTTTGAAGGAACTAATAGCATTGTTCAACAGATCCGCAATTACAACTCAAATTCTAAGAACATTTAAACGGATTTTAGTTACAACATTGGGTAAATGCAATTTGGAATTCTCATCTAGGCTATCTTAAAGATTTTTTTTTTTTTTTTTTTTTCAGTAATCAGAATTTTAGAAATTAAGCACCAAAGAGATGCAGAAAGGGCCAAAGGTAGTTGTCAATGAACTAGGAAGCTCAAGTCATCTATGATAAGGTATTTTTGCACTTGATGCATTGACATTGGGAAAAACAAGTTACAAGGTTTGAAGGAAATAATTAAATTTTCAAAGAGAGGTAGAGTTCAGATAACCAAGTAATTTTAAAACATCATCCTCAACCATTTTACTTAGAATGGCTTGTGAACACCACCCACCCCCCGCACAGGCCAAAAAAAAAAATGATGCTAGTTCATATCAGGTGCAGAAGTATAAACACATTCCAAGGGTATAGGTTTGAAAAGAATTTGAAGTTGATCCATTTTGGAAACCAGAACACAACAAAGACCAAACGATCTAACAAGTGGAGAAGTAACATATTATCAACAAAGAGATTCCCCAAAGCACTCCTAAAGTTTCAATAACCAGAAAACCAAAGAAAATGATTCCCCTTAATGTGCAATAATTGGACATTCTGATTTACATCAGAAAAACGAAGACTCCATTATAAATTATTTTCTGTACAAATTCTAACTTTCTAACCAATACAAATATCTGCCAAAGCACAAAATAAGAAGCATGACAACACAGGTTCTTGCTGGAACCTTCACCAAGATTGAACTCTCACTCACCGCTAGTTAAACCCCAAAAGAAATTGCACAATTTAATGAACAAAAATGAAATCCAATAATTGATTAAGCTAAAATCAAAGTTTCCTCCCAGATATATTTCAATAACAACAGCAACCAAAATTTGAACGAAACCTGTAAAATAGAAGAATACACCTATAGGCTATATACCAATAAAGATAAATTACAGCCCACACATTCACAGAGACGTGTAAGAACAGACTACAGAGTGCAGAGAATTACCATGAATTGGTCAAGATCTTTATCATCCAGAGGCTGCTGATCTTGTCCAAGAACTGAGTACTTCGCCACCACAAGCTGCGACTGCGCGAGCTGCGAATCGATCCTCGGCAGCTGCTCGACCGGCGTAGCGACGCGGAGACACTGAACATGCGCCAATAGCAACTGTTCGTACAGAGGATGAGCCAAGATGTCCGTTTTGCTCTTCGTGCCCTGCCGATTCCTCCCTTCGCCACCATCATCCCACACCTTCTGCCAAATCTCCTCCTCCTGATCTGCGATCTCGTCCGGAACGCCGTCATCCTTGCCGCCACAGTTGATGCTTTGCTGCCGGCTCAGCCACGTCGGTGCCCCGGCGCCGTCCAGAGAGGAGTGATTGAGTTGCTCCGGTAGCGTCCTCTCGAGAACCCCCGCGCTATCGGTCATGTGGTGGTTCGTGAAGGGGTGGAGTGCCATTTCTTGGGGGAGATGTTCGTCGAACGCCATTGATTTGTCAGTTTCTCGCTCTGAAAGGCCGAAGCACAAGCGGAAGAGTGTTTTCCAATTGGATTGGAAGAAAGGGATAAAATATCTACACTGACTTTTTTTTCTTTTTTTTTTTTTTTTTTTTCTCTTCTTTTCCTCATTTTCTTCATTGGCTCAGCAGTTCCAGAAAGAGGAGAAGAAGAGAGAGAAAAAAGAAAAAAGTGGAAGAAGAAAAAGAGAGAGAGAGAGGGTAGAGAGAGAAAATGAGTTTTGGGAAAGAAAGTCTATAAATTGGAATAGTACTCGACACCATGAACGTTGTGGTGATATTTGTTTTGCGTGGTTTTGTTCGAAGTAGGGGAAATCAACGCTAAAAGTTTGGAAGCCAAAACTTTAATCTTCTCGTTTCTTCATTTTTTATTCCGATTCGAGGTAGGTGTGATTTATATTCGTGTTTTAGACATTATTAGGATGATTTTGATTTATATATGCTTGATTTGGTAGAATATTATGTGATTTATGTGTATATATATATTTATATATGAATGTATATATATATACATATATACGTGAAGATCTTACTTATATTTAGGTTATTTTTTGATTAAAAATTGTAAAAATATGTGATTTATGTGTTTAAGTATTTATATATGATTTATTGTTGATATTAAGGCTTGAATGGAAGATTTGAAAAGGAATTTAAACTTATATTTCATTGAAAATGAAAATTGGAATTGGGCATTGGTCACTAGTATCTGGACTGGTGTTCGAACCGCCTAACCAGGGTATCTAGGCATCAGCATTGATAGATTTCTAAAATTGTTTAAATTTGGTTTTTAAGTACATGATTTGTGCCCAATCCTATTTATTAATGACTTTTTTAAAGAGTAAATGGATCTTAAATCATCATCAAGCCTAGTACGAATGTGTTTTTATATTGAGATGATAATTGTTTACATGATAATTTTTTTTTTTTTTTTTACCTACTGAAAAAAAAATCATGTTTATGGTGCTCAGTTTGCATCATCTAGTTGGATATGTGATTATTGGTTGGTCAAAAGTGTTATGTTTATGTTGTTGATGTGTCGAAACATTAGTTATATATATGGACAGGATCCATAATTTTGAGAAAATGAGAAAAATAAGATTTTAAAATATCGAATGATTCCCAATCGATATATATGACTAGAGTTTAGTCATTGAGAGTTGGAACATTAATATTGAGGTGTTATGACTATGAGACTTTTTTCAGACCATAATTGGACCCAACTTGAGCTAAGTAGATACCTGAATAAGGGTGTAGCTTAGTTTCCTAATGGAAGGGGCATGAGATGTAACTCGGTGTTCTTGAGTCTTACACCTGCGGGGGTACAACTCGGCTCTCGACACGTGATATATATATTGAGAGATACGTTTACCGTGAGCGTTAAATAGTATGGTTAGTGACCCTGCATGTTTTACCAAGTGTCACTCGTCCAAGGATAAGATTGGGGGCAGATGAAGATTAGAGAATGCATTAGCCATTGCATTATATTGTATCATATGCATGATTATATTATGTTTTTTTTGTAGAGATTGTTGTGAGTATTATAATGTGTTGATTACTGCTCACTTGTGCACACTAGTATGTCCTACCTACTGAACAAGTTTACTCATCCTATCTATATTATAGATAATTCGACAAGGCCAGGAAGTAGTCACCTAGAGTTGAGGTGATCAATAGATTGACCAAGCATATGATTTTATTCTATTGTTGAATTGTTGTATTTTATTTGTGCGACTCAGGTTATGGATTCCAAACCGATTTTATATTTGAGATTGTAATATGATTATGTTTATTTGGTTGTATAAGTCTTAAATGAGGTCATCGGGATGTGACGTTAGATTTATATTTATGATATTATTTTTATTTATTTCACATAGTGAATAAGGGACGATATTAGAAGTTTTGATTGTTATTATTAACATTAGAACATGTTTTATTTATTTTTACTAGTTCTCATATTTTCATGTTGTTTGTCTCGAATAATTAAATTAGGAGCGTGATAATATATATATAACACCGAAATGATCAAATCAGACTGAGTTAAATTACATGTCCAACGTTGAGCTTAGACTTCCTTAGGGATAGGCTTGTCAATGGGGCGAATTTGGTCCAGATCCGATCTAGACCAGATCCAACAATAGTAGAGTGGATCCGTCCAATTAAATTCATGATCCAATGGATCTAGATCCATTGGGTTCAAGAACTAATGGATCTGGATCCAAATGATCCGTCAAACCCACTGTTTTAAAAATAAAATATTTAAAAAAAAAAAAAATTTTAAAAAATATTTAAAAGATAAAAAAATTATTGTGGGCTTTTGCCTCTCGAATTTATAATCTGGGACCCACATTGCTTACTTGTTGCTGCTCTACACGTGGCGCACTTGTTTGTGTATTTATTTCCTCTGGAAAGCAATCACCTGAACTAATACGCACAACGAATACTGATAACGAATACTGATACGATTTTGAAAAATGATAAGAGTTACCTTCAAAAGCTACTTTTTAGTTTTCAAATTTTTTTCATCAAAATTTTATTTTTTTAACAAAAAAATTATAATTTTTAGCTTTGTTAATTATATTTATGAAAAAGTTACAAAAAAAGTAAAAATTTCACATTCATTTTCAAAAAATAACAAAAAAAATTCATTTTTTAATTTTTTTAAAACAAACGTAAATTTTTTAATTTTTTTACTAATATAATCAACATGTTTATAACTATAGTTTTTAAATAAAATATTAAATTTTGATTAAAAAAAATGTTAAATAAGACTAGAACGTTAACTATAAAAAAAACTAAGAATCAGTTTTCAAATTGCCAAATCAATTAGATTAAAAAGGTTAAAATGTTTGTTTCAAATAAAAAATAATGGCATTTAAATTCATAATAAATAATTAAGAAATATTTAAATAAGGTAAACAAAAGTAATGAAAAGCTATTAAACAAATTTTGAAAACATAAACAAAATATAAAAAACGTTACCAAACAGGGTAATAGAAAAAATTTTTAATTACTAAAAAATAATTTACCAAATTTTTTTTTTTGCTTCTTATACATATATATAACTTATATATTTTGAATAAAATATATTTTTTATTTTTTTAAAATGATGATTTAAAAAAAATTATTTTTCAAAATGGGTCGGTCCGCGGGTATATAGATCTAGATTGGATCTTACAAATTAGATGCAATTACTTTTGGATCTAAATCAGATCCATTATAATTGGATCTGGATCTAATGGATTTGATCCCAATCTTATCTAGATCTGCCCTATTGACAGGCTTACTTAGGGAGGCTATAGATTGCTATTCTCGAAGAACTCCGACGAAATTACCCTGCCTTGATTATAGGCTAAAGACATTGTTAGAGAAAACGACTCTAAAGTCGTTGGCAAAAACGTCTTCAAGCAGGATTGGAGCTCGCGGTCTGGAATCATGCTTGTTATAGTTAGAGGTTGGGTTGGAGTTGATCATGCTTGTTATAGTTAGAGGTTGGGCTGGAGTTGCTCTTTCAAAGGACGACTTTGCGATTTTTAGTACAACCATTCTTCAAATTAGCGATTCTGGGTAATAGAATACATTTTTTTTCTCTTACACGAGTTACGAAATTATGTCCAATATGGTCATGAATGTGAGACACAAAAGCGTCTAAAAATATGGCTACAAAGAGCCAATTCCACTCGAATAGCTTGTTATTTAAACTCATTTTTTATTGAGTTTAAAAATATATTCAAAAACTTTTGAGTCGGATTTTAATTGAATAGGACTTAGATCAAGTTTAACTTTTACATTATATTTAAATTTGACTTAATTTTGTAATGAATCAATCTAAAATAAATTTTTAGCCATTTAAATATGATAACGCAGTTCTTCCGATGAGCACAAGATCGTCCAAAGCCGGTCCGGGTCGCCTGAAGATCCTACCTGAACACC
>JAVXUM010000046.1:18285358-18296535 GCA_035590655.1 Pouteria glomerata
TAGCGTGAGAGTGGTGTTGTGTTTCAAATCGTTCTCCAGTCAAGATAATAGCTGTTGTCACAGGAAACGATATTGCCGCTGCTGTCCAGGTTACATGCGGATAGCGTTGTTCTGCCGTAGTCAGCGGTAGAAAATGCGGTATTTTTATCAAAATAGATCCGTCGTCCTGGCGCACAAGTCTCATTATTCTCTTTGAGAATTTCAGAGAGTTGCTTATAAACTGACTTTTTCCCGAACACGTCCAGACCTGGGATAATCACCGCCTCGCAGCCGCCTTCAAGTTTGATGGTGCTCATAGAGGCCGTCTTTGGTGCTGACGAATCAGAAGAGAAATACCAGAACGCGCCCCCCAGAAACAGCATCAGGATAAGCGCAATCTGGGCTGTCCTGATGGTAACAGCAGATTTTTCTACTGCCCTATCCTCCTTATGAGAAACGCAGGACGCAGCATGGCTATCCTGACCAGCATCATTATTCTCAACCGGCATTTCATAATTCTGAGTCTGCGCCGCAACAATAGCCTGAGAAGATTCGTGTCTGATTTTGATTTCAGTATTGAGCCGGATGCCAATTTTCGGAATGGTGATGATGAGATTTTCACAGCCATAAGCTGCGAGCGCTCTGCGCAGGATACTCAGGTACTGATTCAGATTACTATTAGATCCACGCAGGCCATATTTATCCCAGACTTCGGTCAACAGGGTTTCACGCGCCAGTATTTCACCCTCAGAATTCAGTAATTGCTCGAATAAGCGGCCTGATGAAATACTCAGACTCAGCGTCTCCTGAGTAGGGAGATGGCTCAGCGTGCAGTCATCAGAATTGTAAGCAATCTGGTCATCGATAATGTAAATCATTAAGAAATCACTGAATTTGCTGTCATTGCCGACAGTATAATTCAGCTCATTTCAAGAAGCACTAACCAGCCCTTAATTAGCCTGCTTAGCCGGTAAGACCGGGTTAATGTTGAAATCTGACTTTCATGCGGATAGTCAGGTTTGCATAGTCCCCCCCTCTGTACCGCTAGTTCAGCACGCACTCCTGCTGATCACAATGAGCGTGACCGGATTGTGAAGACACCCATGCAGAACGGCGCGCATCATGTCAGCTTTCGTTATCCTGATGGAGCGGCTGGCAGTACGGTTAATCCCTGATCAGCGCGTTCAATATCAGATGCATGTCTGTGGTCATTACCCAGCAGCAGCTTTATAAATCTGTACCTTTCCTGACAAAATTGCGGCTGCCCGGCCGCCTGCGATTTTATTTCAACACTACAATTAATCGCACCAACATCATTTCAGAGAACGTTGATGAATATTGCAGCTTTTGATATTGGCGGTACCTCTTTAAAAATGGGCGTGGTGGACGATCGGGGAAACATTCTGACGCAGGAGAGCGCCGACATTTCCCACAACGCGCGGGACAAAATTCTGGAAGAAATAGTGGGCTGGCTGGAGAAGAATCCCGGCTGTGAAGGTATCGCCGTGAGTACGCCAGGCTATATCGACCCCGATAAAGGCTTTATTGAGATGGGCGGCACCATCCGTGATTTTGACCAGTTTCATCTGAGCCAGTGGCTGACGGAGAAAACATCCCTGCCTGCCACGGTGGAAAACGACGCGCACTGTGCCCTGCTGGCGGAATACTGGCTGGGCAAAGCGAAAAAACTGAACGATTTCCTGATGCTGACCATCGGAACCGGGCTGGGCGGAGCCGCTTTCTGCAACGGTGCGCTGATTCGCGGTGGCCGGAACCGGGCAGGTGAGTTTGGCTGTCTGCTGACAATTTTACTATTTATTATAGTTAATTTGCCCATAATTTCTTGTGGCATGCTATTTAAAGAGTAAGTTGTGATTTCGATAATACTAGAACTTTCATTTGCCAGATATAAATATTTCAAATCATGATTTAGTTTTTGGTGGAGATCCTCCCTTTTCCATTGTTTATTTTTCTACAATTAATATATGCCTTTTCGTTAATTTATGCCTATTTCATACTTAGTCATCCTCCTAGTAAAGGTACTGCTAGATTACAATTATTTGCTGCTTGTTACCATCAATGATAAATTTCAAGGCCCAACATCCCTGTTGCTGCTGTTCAATTATTTTCTGTAATCCTTATTGGACCATGCTCTGTGGACCTTGGTTTTTAATGCGGGGAACATCTCATCTACTTGCTGCTTGAAATTTTTATGTTCTTAAGTTTGGATTAGCATGAACGGCTGGCCTTTTGATCTAGTGTAACTTTAGAGTGTTTGATGTGCTTTAAAACATATATAATGTTTAACATTCTTGCGTTGATGATAACTCATTTCAAATTGATGTAGGTGCGAAGATTGGCAGCAATATATCGCTTGCAAAGTGGTTGTCAGGGTTCTAAGAAGAAAAGGTATGTTATTCTTCTATCTACACTAACCCAAGTAAGTTGTTCATAGCTTGGAAATATCCGGACAATGATGCTGGCTGTGTGTTTGAAAGCTGTGGATTATTCAATATTCAACATGTTTCAACTCCAAAAAGATGAATTTTCTAACTGGATTGATATACTATTTTTTCAGAGTTGTGACGGTAACCCGAACAACACACACATGTATGCCATCTTCCGGTGATAAGCTTCGGCTGGATAAGGTATTTGTGTCAAGCACACTTCATTGTCCTGGCTAGTTGCATGTCTTTATTGTTCTGCTGAGAGAGGTTTACTTGTATTTTCTGGATTCATTTCACTGCACTCGACCTAAGCTGGTGGTGCTCTGCCAATTTTCAGCTGATTGGAGTGGGTGTTGAAGATGATGATTTTACAGTCAATGATATAAAATCAGTCAAAGGAGATAAGAGCCGAGGTAAAAAGCCTGTGAAGGGAAGCGGCTTTGGCCCCCCAGAACTATCCCTGTCTTCCCACAAGAAGTCACTTGAAAATGCAGCCAGTCGTGGTGGTGGTAGTGATACGAGCAAGAAGAAAAGGACTGGGAGAACAGGCTCCCACCCTTCACAGCCTGTTTCATTTGTCTCAAGCGGTGTAATGCAGTCTGAAACAATAGAGACTAAGACCTTTGTGTCAAAAGAGACGAAGGACGCTCGTGTTGAAAGCAAAGGTGAAGATAACTCTACAAATTTTGGTGCCTTTGAGTTGCACACTACAGGTTTTGGATCCAAGATGATGGCTAAGATGGGATTCATGGAAGGGCATGGTCTGGGAAAGGACGGTCAAGGTATTGCAGAGCCAATTGAGGTGATTCAACGACCCAAGTCACTCGGTCTGGGTGCAGAAGCCTTTGAGAAGGCCGGTAATAGCTCGTCAAAAAATTATGAAACTATGAAGTTTATTAAGGATGAAACTCAAAGATTTGCAGCTTTTGAGAAGCATACGAAGGGGTTTGGATCAAAAATGATGGCAAAGATGGGTTTTGTGGAAGGCATGGGCCTAGGTAAAGATTCACAAGGTATGGTTAACCCTCTGGTTGCAGTCAAGCGCCCTAAATGCAGAGGATTGGGTGCCAAAAGTTAGATATGCATTCATGTCAGTTGTAAATGAAGTTGCTAGGATTAAGTAGTTTACTTTGCATGTAATTTAAACTTTTAACCCAGCTTCGATGTTGTTTAATTTCTGTGACATCTCTAAGCTTAATTTACATTGTTGCATTCTATTCTCTCTCTCTCTCTCTCTCTCTCTCTCACAGTGAGACCTATCCTATTTTTAGATGTGTTCTTTTTGGTTCATGTAATTTAAATTGTCTTATTTTACTTTCTGTACTTGAATATTAGTTTACCTTTATTGTTAGTTGTCATTAAAAAAATGTGATAGAAAATATCAAATCAAGGGTGCTAGGATCACCACTTGGCAATCTCGCATCCCATCCCGCACATATTGTGGTTTTTTTTTTTTCAATCACGTGGGTCTCATTGTGATGCACAATGGGATGGAGGGTGCGAAATTTTTACGTGGGGTAGCGAAATTTTTTTGATCGATATCAAATGTCTATGCATGAGATGGACATATGACCTTTTTTTTGTTGATAATTTTATAAAATTAATGCGAACTAAAATTGTATAAAAATGAATGAGAGGGTATAGCGGGATAATTTGAAATACATAGTTTAAAGTGAAATTGGGAATAAATTATAGAGATTTTTTTATTAAAAATAAGAAGAATCTTAAAAAATAAAAAATATCAAATTAAATGTAAATATCAAAATAAAAAAATAAAAAATAAAATGCAAATCAAATCACACTTAAAAACTAAAAAATTTATGAAGCAGAGCCTAATGATTGATCAGATTCATTCTTTCAATTACTGAACTTTTCTTGAAACACAAACCATCTTTGGTGCGAACTAAACAATTAACAACCTTTAGGTAAAAAGTTTGTGTTTATAATTATGGATTACTCATCTATTATCAAATTATTTATTAAAATATTGAAAAAGTTTAAAATGACCAAAACTCATAGACAATGGAGTTTTTTTTTGTCTTACGCATCTTTTATCTAAAAATTGTAACTTTACTGTCAAGATTAAAATATTTGAGAGAATGCAGCGAATGAAAAGGCGAAGTAGTTATGCGAATTTAAACTCGCGAAATCAAAGCGCGGTTGTAGTCACAAATTCAAAAACCGCAACTTCATTTTGTGAGTATGATAGGAATTAAAAAACTGCAAATTGATTTTGCGGTTTCATACTCCATCAGGTGCCGTTCTTCCCCTCAAGCGATAGGCTGCATTCTCACCAACAAAAAACGATTTTCAGGTGTGATTTTCTTCCCGTCAACATTTTTCCTTTTGCGGGCTGCATTCCTCAGGTTCAAGCGAAATCGAGTTGGGGAATAGAGACCTGCAAAATAATTTTGTGGTTTTGTGTGTGCAGGAATAAAATCCCATTTCTATTCTGCGGTTTCACCACAACCACGACACTATTACATAACTCGCCTCCTACGACAGGTCAGTTCACTTCTCTTCCCTCTCTATTACTTCACGGTTTGTTCTTCTCGTTGCTGCTCGTAGTCAATCGCTCGCAGTCATCATTTGTTCAGCTCAATCGGAGCTCTCACCTCTTCCGTGTGGCTCAGCTCACCAATGACAGGCCTGTGTTTTTTTCTCGTCGGCTTCATCTCGACACTAATCGGTAAGTGCTCAGTCGATTGTTCTTTCTAATCACATTGTATTATTTTGTGATTTTTAGTATAAAATCACATACATTGTACAAGTTTCACCGAGTTGTTTGTGTAGTTTAAGATTGTGTTCACAGTTGTGTATTGATTCATAATTTTTTTAACTGTCAATTTAAAATTTTGAATAATTTTGTGTGCAAGTCACTTTCAATTTGTTGATTTATTATAGAACGATTAAATCTAATATTTTACTTAAAGGATTAGTATATTTTACTTAAAGAATTATGATATTTTAAATCTAAATTTTATTTAAAGAATTAGGAAAATTAAGTTTTGAATGGAAAATTGAATGTAAATTAATTTATTAATGTTGTGTTGTTTATTAAATTATGCATTGAAATAATTTAAAAAAATTTTACTCTAGTTAGAATTATTGAAAATAACTCAAAATATTTGATTCTAATTAAAATATATTATATTAAGTTCTAATATTAATGTTAATTTTATTTATTAAATTATGTTTTGAAAATAATTAAAATTTTTTTTATCTAATTAGAATTGTTGAAAATAATTAAAAATATTTGAACCTATAATTGGAATATATAATATTAAGTTATGATATTAATGTTATATTTTTTTATTAAATCATCGATTGAAAATAATTGAAAATATTTGAATCTAATTCAATTATATAATATTAAGTTATGATATTAATACTATATTTTTTATTAAATTATGTTTTTAAAATAATTTAAACAATTTTACTCTAATTAGAATTATTGAAAATAATTGAAAATGTTTGAACCTAATTAGAATATATAATATTAAGTTATCATATTAATGTTAATTTTTTTAACTCTATATTAAGCGTAGCTTCTTAAACTATATTTGATAACCTATGTTTCCTATTAAGTTAATTTATTACTAGGAATTAAATAAAATATAAGTATTGCATTAGTTAAACTATATTTGGTAACTTACTTTCTTATTAGTTATAAGTTAATTAGTGAACATTATTATTTAATGGTTTTGCCTTTTGTAACCTTAACTTCGTAATTTTTGTAACTGAAGGTACCATGTTGGAACAATATGTGACTGTATTTTGCTTTTGGGGTGGGAATGTAACCTCGAGTGATGAAGGGCTATCCTATGATCGTGAGTATGAGGAAAGCATTCGGGTTGCTAGTATGATAACTTATGATCATCTAATAACAGAATTGTGCAATGTATTAGGCGTTGAAGAGGCTCGAGTGAAGATTAATGTTACATATCAGTATCCGGTAATTTTTGGAACCACAGTTCGTTACAGGCCATTTCGCGTGAAAAATGATAGTGGAGTTAGGGGAATGATGGATGCGATAGGTCAGTTGAAATGGATGCATGTTGACCTATACATTAACTATGAAGTATTGTCAGTTCAATCTCCTAGACCTGCACCAGTGCATGATAATGTGCGGGCAACACTGCCTATCATTAACTCTGAGGGAGAACATGCATCCAATTCTCATGATTTTGAAGCATCTCGCAGTCCTTTGCATGAAGAGTTCCCTAAATAGGGGCAGTTCGAGAACTAGCTGAGTATGAGGAGCAAACAGGTATTGTTGTATCACATGTGCCTTTAACCATGGAAGATATGATGGCAGAGGAAGACGCATTGTTGATGTTAGACGAAGATAATAATATCGAGCTGGCTGGTAATGACGATAATGAGGTTAATATTAGAGTTAATGATAATGAGGGGGTCGAAGAGGGTCAGTATAGTTTCCATCAACCTGACTCAGAAATGTTCAAAATTTTGATTAAGGTAAGCACTGCAGTATCCACGACTAGGTTTCAATGCCTAAATTAGGATCCTAAGACAGAGGAGCCTCGTGTTGAAATTATCTTCAAGGACAAAACTAAATTAATTAAAGCACTGAAGGCATACTCAGTTCGAACGAATACTCAGTATCAGACAGTTGAATAAGATACAAGGAGATGGGCTATTAGGTGCAAGATGTCTAGGGAAAGTCCTTGTATTTGGCGATTGCGGGCTACTAAATTGAGAAGACATCGCCAGTTTGAGATCACTAAGTATGAGGGCCCCCATAGTTGTGTTTATGCTCGAATCAATCAAGATCACTCCCAGTTAGATGCCAGTTATATTGCGACGCACATAGAAGAATTGGTGAAGAAGGATCCTTCTGTTTCAACTAATTTTTTGGCTTTGGTAGTGAAAAATCAATTTCAGTATGTCATATCATATAACAAAGCATGGGCAGCGAAACAAAAGGTAATCGCCAGTATATTTGGTGACTGGGATGAATCATATAGTAAGCTACCAGTGTTTCTACATGCAGTGAAAAGATACAATCCTGGCAGTGTTGTGGATTACTACTACCATCATGGACCAACTCCTGATACTGCCATTCTACAGTTCTTGTTTTGGGCGTTCAAACCCTCCATTGATGGCTTCCAGTTTTGCAAACTAGTCATAACAGTTGATGGTACTCACTTATATAGAAAGTATAAGAGGAAGTTACTCATTGCTATGGGGAATGATGCTAACCTTCAAATTGGTTTGCAATTGTAGATGGGGAGAGATCGGATAGTCGGTACTAGTTCCTTCGCAACTGGAAAAGACTTGTAGTCCCAAATAGGAGAGGCTTATGTTTGATTTCCGATAGACATGCTGGTATTCTCAGTGCCATCGACACGCCTACTTCTGGTTGGGTACCCCCTCACGCAGTTCATAGATATTGTATTAGGCATGTCAAGGGTAATTTTAAGAAAAAGTTTCATGGCTCTCATTTAAATAAGCTAATGTCTCATGCTATAAAAACTCCGCAGATTCATAAGTTTGATTCAATAATGAAGATGATTAGAGATTTTAATCACAAAGCGTGGGAATATTTAGAGGAGATCCTAAAGGAAAAGTGGACAATGTGTCATGACAGAGGGCATAGGTATGGAAATACGACAACAAATATTTCTGAATGCTTTAACAATGTTATGTGGGGTGCTAAATCATTACCTATTGCAGCATGTACTCAGTTTACATTCTACAAAGTCATGACATATTTTAGTAATCGGAATGAAGTTTCGGTGGTAGCTCATGGGGCCAGGGTTCGACATTCTCCAGCTGTATTAGATTTGATTGCTAAATATCAAGAACGTGCTCGAGGACATCAAATTGTTTGATTTAATCATATTGATGATGCATACGAGGTCACCACTGGGCGCCGTGTAAATGGGAGTGGTCATGTACAGGTGATTTGTTTGAAAGATCAAACTTGCACATGTGGTAAATAGACCAACTATCGGATCCCATGCTCGCATGTCATTGCAATTTGTGAGGAACGGCGTTATGACTGGATGACAATGATTTCATCGGAGTATAGCACCGATGCCTATGTTAGCACATATACTCCCTACTTCTAACTTTTACATGATCCTAAGTATTGGAAAGTGCCAACTGTCCCAATCTTTATCCCAAATCAGAATTTGAAGCGAAAGAAAAGAATGCCAATGTCGACTCGTATTAGGAATGAGATGGACAAGAGTGAAACTTCGACTAAGTTACGGTGTGGTATTTATCGTGAGCAGGGTCATACTAGGAAGAATTGCCCTGAAAAACATTCAGCCTAGCTAGTTTTAGGATTGATGATGTTTTGTAATACTAAAGAATTTATGTAATTCATAAGACTATTAACTATTGTGTTATGTATTCCACAAGAATTTTGACTACTTTATCATTACTCGAATTAGTAATTTGCACAAGTCCTTAATAGTTTGTCACTTTCCAATTAAGTAACAAGTACTGTTGTCAAAACTATTATTAATTATTTCACTTCTTCTATAGGTCATGGATTAGGAGCCTCCATTGTTATCTTCGAGGCCACATGATACATCTGTGGTAGTGTCCCAGCTGAGACACGGGTCTACAAACATATGTGATAGTATGGTATGTTTTGAGTATTATTATTTCTTTATTATTTTTAATTTTTAATTGCTAAATGCTTATAACTTATTTAAATTTTTTTTCATTTGTCAGGATTCATCCGTACTTGATCTTCGTACTGGCCAGCTATCACGCCCCAGATCCGGGGACCCGATGGGTGAGTAAGAATCAAGCATAATATAAAAACAATGTGGTTAAAAGCATCAGAGCAACGCGGCAGTCACGCAATGGACTCACAAAACCTCCCCTACTGTATAAAGGCCTAAACCTGTCAAAGTATAAACCTATAACAAGAACCTATGACAATATAGCATATTCTCAATCTCACGCTGCCAACCACTTATGCAGCAGATCCAGATTTCGTATACTAACATAAGGGCCATACGTACATATCCATAATAGCTAATATAAGTGCGTGTAAGGAAATAAAGTGCCGCTATTCACTTAACATTGCATAACCTGGCCTTAAGGCCATTACATTTCCCAAACCAAAATAAATTTACATGTATTTACAATTTGTCTCTACAACTGTACCAGAACATGTATACAACTGTACAATTTCCCTAACTCCATGGCACACCTAGCCATCCTGCGTGGGTCCTGCAATGACATCTGTAAGGACGTGAGTACAGACGGCGTGTGCTCACGCTACTCACCATAATATAAATATGACACAAATGATGAACATGTATACTATGCAAGGAATAATTGCAAAAGAATAATTACAAAGAGCAAGTAAAAAAATCAAAGTTCATAAGGCATTAGCAACACACGTGCAACATCCAGCTTCTTACCTTCATACTTAATTACTATTTAATTCTTTTACACAATCATCGGGGATTAGGTACCTAATGAATTGTGCTTTAGGATCGCAATTCAGGGCGACGATATGCTACAACGAATCGGGATACACAATTGAATCATTCTTTAGGATCGCAGTCCAGGGCGACGATAGCTATAATACATGACTCATTTTGTAAGCTACTAACCTACTGGCATGAAAACTAACCCTGCGCAGGTTCTGGGACTCTCAACCCGAGGGTATCTCAAGACCCTTCCTATTTTTCGTACCCCACTACCCCCGGCCACATAAGCACATTATTCATTTATTTTCTGTTAATGAAAGTTCATTACTTTAGCTATTATGCAAGCCATACATCAACAGTATTAACTCAAAATTGCCCCGAAAGTGTATCGAGTAAGCTTATAACATTATGCCCCTTTACCCACACATTTTCCATCTCATCTAGTTCACTTTAAGCATGCAAAAATTCAGATTTGGCATAGAGGGAAATCGCAGAATTTTTAGCATTTTGGGTCCGTTTTCGATTGTTTCAAGTGGTTATCACTACATAACAATTTTGCAACACACACCATTCAAACCAAGCAATTCCCACCTTCAACACATCATTTTAAACATGATAAAATTCTATTCTAAAACAGGAGATAAGTGCAAAAAATTCAGATTTTCATACATGTTTTTATGCTCACTTGAAAGTACTTGAAAAGTGTAAATCTTGCATGCAACAACTAGCCAATTTCCATGCCTATTTCCACAAGATTTCTAGGATTAAATGGGCCTTCAAAATTGTTTTCTAATCTCAGAAATTTCAGCTTTCTACTTAAGGCCTAATGAGGTTAAATTCAAGGTATTTAGGGTATCAAAGCAACATATTGTCAAATATGCCAATCAACCATCTCCAAGTACTTTCATGCATCCAAAACATTCTCCAACTACCATAAATCACCAAAAACTACTTCATACAAACAACATCATCCACCCTAAGTTGGCCAAATTTGCATCCAATATGTCTAATTTCAAATTTTGCACATTTCTTGCAATCAAAGATATATTAAAGAGAGTATATGATATTCCCTACCTCAAACTTGGCCAAAATCACAAGAACTTCAAGAATAAACTAGTAGGTCTTCTAGTGCTCAAATTGGTGCTTTCAAGACCTTTCTCCCGCTTCCTTTCCCTTTGAAGTAGATTCACCACCAACCTCTAAAAAAAATTCAATTTCTCTTTTTAATTTCTCAAGAACTTCATCTAATTCTTAAAAAAAAACAAAACAAGTCCAAGAGGTGGTAGAAGCTCTCAATAAATCCATGGAAGACTTACCAATTTCCCTTCTC
>JAVXUM010000046.1:18299688-18310300 GCA_035590655.1 Pouteria glomerata
CACTTACCCCCCCCCCCCAAAAAAAAAAAAAAAAAAAATGAAGGCTAAAGCACCCACTTTTGTCAATTTTAGTCTTTAAGATTTGGAGTCTGTTCCTCTACTCTACCACTCATCGCAATGCTGGTTGAAGATCGACCAATCTCCTCTTTCAGTCTCATTGGCTTGTTGAAGGTCAAACAGATCTGTTGATGTAATTGACTGATTGTCTAAGAAAGAAAAGCAGATATGCTGATGAGTTGATCCTTATTTTTTTAAAATTTTGATTTGATGAGTTGGCCTACCTTGCTGGATTTTTATTTTTTTTTCTGGGTTTTTTTGCTAAACTTTCTTCAGTATGCAATTCCAACCTTACTATATATATATATATTTTTCTTGTAGATTCAATTTTCATTGTGTGCATGATGAATGGAGAACCGATTAACCGAACTTTAGTATTATTGTTATTTTGGTTCTTTACCTCTTATTTGGACATTTTGGCTAACTTTTTAGAGAACTGAAAAGTTGGGGTAATTTAGGAAGAACTGAATAACCGAACTGAAAAAACACTCCTACTTTTATGAACTGTTGTTCGTTAGTGCAATAGAATTGCACAACATGCAGTGGCTTAAAGACATGGAAGGTGAGAAGCGTGAAGCCCATTCAATTGGTGCATGTTTGAGGAATCATGTGGACAATTTCCCTTGGACAAAGGAATAAAATTTTGTTTCCTTTCCATTATGATGAATCAAGTAATTGTTTTTATTTTTTATTTTTTCGATAACTTTAACCTAGTTTGAAGACTCAAAAGTTCTTATTTTCAAGGAATAAAAGATTGGACTTATCTTTGCTGAGATTCAAACCTTTTTTAGGCAAAAATAATCTTGATCATCATTTGGTTCTCATGTCTTAGAGGTACAAAGAAAATGTTGAATGATGTAGAGCCAAAATTAGAGGAAGTGGAATGGGGTACTTGAATTGGATCTGCGAAGTGTATGCAATAGTAGTGATTCTTTAGATGCTAAACAAAATCTTTTAGGTGAAATCTTAGTGTGTACCTTACCATTTATGTGTACTTTTAGGTGCATATTTGTTGTTATGCTTGACATATGCATATACTTGCGACTTTTTTTATATTTATTTTATTTTTTATCTTATCTTTGGCATCTGTTAGGCAAATGAATACTAATGGAACAAATTTGAGTATTAAAGTAAACTGTGAAAGGGAAGAAATATAAGCTCCCAAAGTAGAGGGAAAAATAGGATTTGTTGTATTGTAGTTGCAATTTATGATTACATGTCACTTGGTTCATTGTTAGTTTTCTGGATGTTCGATTTGGAAGATGGATCTTGTTCAGGTTGTTTATTTGTATGGTTTGTTTTGCAAATTGATCTTGGTTGCGGAGACCTCTTACTTTTATTTTATAAGTCTGGTTTTTTATTTGTCTTTATGTGTTTAAGGTCCATTTATGCATAGTTAAGTGCCTTGAAATTCTGTTACAAAAGTGCATTGAAATTGTTCTGGGTAGATGGTAGAAAAAAATATCATAGAAACACATTATTTGGGAAGAACCTCAATATGATTTTCCCTTAATGTCTAATACCACATTTAATTGCAAAATACTTCATGCCCATCCAAATAAGTATTTGAAATCTATAGATTCTAAATCTTCTAAAAAATTTTATGTATCCAAATGGGTTTGATTGAAAATCTATGGATGTCAACTCCATTCTGTAGCCCAAATGTACAAATCCAAATGCAAACTTGAACTTTTATTACTGTAGCATTATGAACCTATTGTTGCAAAGGTGTTTGTCTAAGTAGAAGCCTTGAATCCATAGTTTGCACAAGTTTTTTCCGATAATAATCAGAAGCCTGGTTTGGTTCAGATGATGTTATGATGGAATGTTTGCCACAAGAAATAAGGGCTTTGTCTTTCTTTCCCAGGTTGAGATTAATTACTAATATCAGAAAATTGGTGGTTGTTCTGGCAACATAGTTTTTAGGTCACCAGTCTTAGATTCTTAGATACATGTAGCATTAACTGCTAGAGAGCTAGATGACACTTCTTTCATATGTTCATTTTCTATTTTCTTTTCTCTATCTTGATCGATATCATATGATTTTGTAATGATTTAGGTGTTTTGCATCACCTGATATGATTCTAAGTGGATGCTCTCTGATTTCTGGAAGTGTTTGTCTGAATCACAAGGCAAACACATCGAAATCCAATTACTTTGCTTCTTCACGCAACCCCTATTTGCCTGTCGATATTCAATCTTCTGGCATCTGGAGTTCATGGGAACTTTTTCAAGAACGAAAACCATTGTCTTCAAAAGGTACGTAAAGATGGTTCTTATGCTGAATCGTGCACATTTGATTCGTTTAGGCTCTTTGTTAGTCTACCAGAGGTGTATGGAGATTGTTTATATTGTTGCATAGCTGTAGTTTTGTCGCATGAGAACTCCTAGTATTTGCAAACGAATTATATATGTGAAGAAATATGGCTTTTCTCGCATGAAATGCTGCTTCTCATTGACAACGGGCTTGGTGAAACACTGTGGGGACCAATATTTGCAAAGAGCATTTAAGTTCTCGTAATGGCATCCAAGAGATTTAAGTACCATTTTAGGTGGCGTCGTTATCTTACATTAAGCATTGTTCCCGATTCAAAATCAAGAAAGCCTTAATCCTAATATGTATTGGCCTTTGGATCTGAACTAGGAAACATCGAGGCCTGATAATTTTTTAACCAGCTCTCTGCTTTATTCCAATCATCTACATTATGCAACGGATATAGGTAAAGTTTATACTGGATGTAGAGATGTTAGTATAATCAGGTTGATTCTCATCTTCAATCTTTCTTGTCAATGCAAATACAACCAGAATATATCTGTAAATAATATTCTATAAATGTTTATCTTTCTAAAGTCCTAAAAGTAGAACATTTAGTGACGTGGATTGCAGGATAAACATAGAAGTTCATTTAAGTTGATTCTCAATTTTATTTATTTTTGACCAAGATTATGCACTTTTCTTTTAAATTATTGTGGCAGGTAGTCTTGCTGCTGCGTCAATGCAACTTTTAAGTGGTGATCATCAAGGTAGCTTGTTGCATGCAATACCCATACTACCTAGGCGAAGACAAGGTAGCTTGTTTCATTCAGTACACACGCTACCTAGGAGACGACCATTTGTGGCCCCAAGAGCGTCCAAGGATGTCCCATACAGTTTTCGATACCCTGCAATGACCAAGAAGCCAAGATGGTGGTGGAGAACCCTAGCATGCCTCCCGTATTTGATGCCCCTCCATGAGACATGGATGTATGCTGAAACCGCATATCATCTCCACCCATTCTTGGAGGACTTTGAATTCTTGACTTACCCATTTTTGGAAGCTCTTGGGAGACTGCCAACCTGGTTCTTAATGGCATATTTCTTTGTGGCATATCTTGGCATAGTTAGGAAAAAGGAATGGCCCCACTTCTTCAGGTTCCATGTGGTAATGGGCATGTTGTTGGAGATTGCCCTGCAGGTTGTAGGAACTGTCAGCCGTTGGATGCCCTATGCCGTTTACTGGGGTAAGATTGGTATGCATTTTTGGACAGCCGTTGCGTTTGCTTTCCTCTTTACGGTGTTGGAATGCATTAGGTGTGCGCTAGCTGGGATGTATGCTGACATTCCATTTGTCTGTGACGCGGCATACATTCAAATTCCATATGATTAAGGAAACACACTGGATTCCGAGATGGTTCTTCTGTTGGATTTTTGTTAATTGACATTTTTAGCTGGCTGTTTAGATCTAAGGTTGGCCTGCTTATTGACTTTGCTTGTAAAAACTTGTATGGAAGTTTGTTTTAAAGATCAACTGACGTTTCGTAGACCTCAAATTTATGTACTTTTTCATTTCTTTGATTCTGAATTACAGTTTGCTGCTAGGGCTTCAACCGAGCCGAGTCAAGTCAAGCCGAGCTAAACAGTAAAATTCTATCGAGTTTGAAAATATCTGCAGACATTAAACTTGTTAAGCTTTCAAGTCGAGTATTAGTTAAGCTGAGTTGCGTAGTTTAATTATTTTATAAAAAAATTAAATTTATTGAGCTGAGATTGAATGCGTTACAAATTGTGTTTAATCTTGGCTTGATTACCTAAGGAGAACTTTCTGTGAGTTGAATACGTATAGAGTTCAAGCTTGTTCATTCATTTAAAACCTTGTGCATTATCTTCTTTATTCTCGATACATATTCAGGGTAATTCTTCTTTCTTTTTTAACCTGAACCAAGAAAGCTGCCCGTACAACAATCACAGTTTTGCCATTCCGGGTTGTGCAATTGAGAGTGCACGCTAGGTCTGGCTGGCTCTTTCAATTTTTTTGGATGTGGAAAAATATCTTGAGCGTGTTTTATTATTTGTCTGGGGTTTGAGTCTTAGGCTGCGTTTGGGAAGTGGCCAGTTAATTTCTAATCAGGGACTTAGTTTTTTTTTTTATTTTTTTAAAAATAATTAAATTTATCCTCTTACATTTTAAATTTCTTTTAAACTATAAAGGATAAAACTATTAAATTAATTAAAAATAAAAAAAGTAGTTACTAAAAATCTAATTTTTTTTTTCATTCTTAAACACAAAAAGTTAACTACTACACTTTTCAAACTAAGCTTAAGCTTGCCAGTCCAAGCCCGGCTTAACTTGAGATTTTAAGAATATGTATTTTTAATTTATGCTTTTAACAAATTCTATGAGTTTATATATTATTTTATTTGCATCAAAATTTATAAAAAAAATATTTATATTTATTTAAGCACTAAACGACTTGCTTTTATAAATTATTATTTTTTATTTAAAAATATAATTTATTTAATTAAATAAATAAATTTACATACATAGGAGCCTGCCTTAGACCGATTGCCAGGAAAAAAAAAAAAACCGCTTGATTTTGGAATTTTTTCTGTGCAAGCTTCTTATTTAACTCATCCCCAAGTCAATTAACCACCCAATCAAATCATGTATAAAAAATTTAATTTTATCTCCGTAAAATAAATTTCTTAATTATTTATATTTAATATTAAAAGAATATTTTTCTCTCTTCTTCTATCTTTTTTTTTTTCTTTTTATTTTCAATCTTATATGGTACTTTTCTTCTGCATGCCTTTCTCTTCTATCTTCTAATTCACAAATTCTTTATTTTTCTTGTTTCACAGTACCATAAGATTATGACTTTATTTATTTATTTATTTTATATTAGAATTATGCATATAATTTTAATTAATGTAAAATAAACTTATAAATTCCTATAAGGGATCGACTTTCTTGTTAATTTATTATAATTGTAAAATTTACATCTTTCACATGCATTATAAATTAAATTAAAAAATATAAATAAAAAATTTCTAAAAAATAGTTAGTTATTATTATTTAATTACCAACATGAGAGAAGAAATTCTATGTTCTTTGAAATGTTTGTTGACTCAAGATTTGTTTGATAATATGAAAATTTTTTATCCCATACTTGTGTCTCTGTCCATAAATTTGCAAACACACGTGCCGAGCAAAGTTTTACTACATTTGTGTTCTTGGTGCTTCAAGTGAATTTTTGGGCGTTGTTTAGCACGCTGTTTGTGAGCTCGCGGATGATCGAAAAAAAAAAAAAGTTTTTTCTTTAATCCTTGCTATTTATGAATTTGCAAGACGATCACAAACCAAAGTTTCAAAAAGGGGCACAGGTCGAGTTTTCGAGTTTGGGAGTGTATCGACTTATTTAGAGCTTTAATTATATAAAAGACATTTTTAACGTTTTAGCGTTTAACATACTGATGTCAGTTTTATCAATTTTGTGAGCAATACAATGAATATTAGTGTACATTATTGAAGTATAGAGGTGTAAGTAATTTTAACTGTAAATACAAGGATAAAAATAATTTTTTATTTTAATGTGATACATTGATATTTAATTTTTTTAAAAAATCATAAATAAAATTATATAGTGGAGTTGTACAAAATTTGAGGAAAAACTTAAAAAAAAATATAACATTTTCGTTGGAAGTGTTTGGAGTGATAAAAAGTGAGATAAATTGTGAATTTTGTAATTCGTGCAATAAAATAAATTTTAGAGATTTTTAAAAATTTTTAAAAATTTTAAATTTTTTTTTTTTTTACAAACCAAACACTATCTTACAATTGTACTTGAAAAAAATATATATTTTGTAATCGTAGAAAGACAAAAAAAAATTGCTGTATTTGAAAAATATATGTATTTAATAATCGTAAAAAGACAAAAAGTTTGCTGTATTTCTCATGCATCTGTCTTTGAAAAAAAATTAAAATAATAAAATTACAAAATCCATTATTTATTTTTATAATTTTAACGTGATATTGCACGTTACATTTGCATTAAGAAACCATCCAGGACATAACGGTAATTTTGGAGTCCTTCTCTAGCATGATTGGTCCACCGACGATAACGCTATAAAAAATCTTCGGAAGTCTCCTGGCTTCCGGACCGCTCTCTCTCTCTCTCTCTCTCTCTCTCTCTCTCTGCTTGGAAATCCTCGCGTTTCCTGTTACAGCACAAGTCTCATCGCCCAGACGGTTTCTCCGTCGATTCCCTCTACCAATCAATCTCAGTAGAGGTAAGTTAGATCTATTCTTCATTATGTTGTCTTGATACAAACAACTTCTCTTTATCTTTGTCATTTTCCGTCGTTCTTGTTTGTGCGCCGCTTAGCATAAAGGCAATTTGATCTGATCTGAATCTTGCAATCTCTAGGAATTTCTGGGCTTTTCTTCAAAACCCACATTGAAACGGTTTTGATCTCTGGTTTCCCCCAATTTCTGATCTGGGTCATCCAGATCTGAGGACTTGGCGAAATGGAATTCTTTGATAGATTCAAGATCTGGGTTCTGTTTGTTTGTTTGATATCTCAATTGAGTCATGGTTTTTATCTTCCGGGTAGCTATCCTCACAAACATGGTATTGGCGATGTCTTATCTGTGAAAGTGAATTCACTGACATCAATTGATACTGAAATACCTTTTAGCTATTATAGTTTGCCCTTCTGTAAGCCCCAGGAGGGTGTGAAGGACAGTGCTGAAAATCTCGGTGAACTCCTCATGGGGGATAGGATTGAGAATTCACCTTATCAGTTCAAGATGTACACAAATGAGACAGATATCTTTCTCTGCAAGACCAATCCGTTGTCGGCCGATGAGTTTAATATCTTAAAGAAGAGGATTGATGAAATGTATCAGGTTAATTTGATTCTTGATAATTTGCCTGCAATCAGGTATACCAAGAAGGATGGTTATCAATTGCGGTGGACTGGGTATCCGGTTGGAATTAAGGTTCAAGATGCTTATTATGTTTTTAACCATTTGAAATTTACGGTTCTCATTCATAAGTATGAGGAGACCAATGTGGCCCGTGTGATGGGTACTGGGGATGGCTCTGAGGCGATCTCCACAGTTGGGAAATCTGGATCAGAGGTGCCAGGTTACATGGTTGTTGGGTTTGAGGTGATCCCTTGCAGTGTACAGCACAATGCTGATTCCTTGAAGAACTTGAAAATGTATGGTAAATACCCATCTGCAATCAAGTGTGATCCTGGCACCGTTTCTATGGTTGTTAATGAAGGTGTGCCTTTGGCCTTCACTTATGAAGTCACAATGGTGGAGAGTGATATCAAATGGCCATCAAGGTGGGACGCTTATTTGAAAATGGAAGGTGCAAAAGTCCACTGGTTCTCAATCCTCAACTCGCTTATGGTGATTACTTTCTTGGCTGGAATTGTTCTCGTGATCTTCTTGAGAACAGTCAGGCGGGATCTTACTCGTTATGAGGAACTTGACAAGGAGGCTCAAGCCCAGATGAATGAGGAGTTATCTGGTTGGAAACTTGTTGTAGGTGATGTTTTCCGTGCTCCAACGAATCCTAAACTCCTGTGTGTAATGGTTGGAGATGGGGTTCAGATTCTTGGGATGGCTGTTGTGACAATAATGTTTGCTGCACTTGGCTTCATGTCTCCTGCTTCTCGTGGGACACTGCTTACAGGTATGTTATTCTTCTACATGATTCTTGGAATCGCAGCCGGTTATGTTGCCGTTCGTCTTTGGAGGACAATTGGTTGTGGGGACAAAACAGGATGGGTTTCAGTTGCTTGGAAGGCAGCCTGTTTTTTCCCTGGTATTGCTTTTCTGATTCTTACCACTTTGAATTTCCTATTATGGGGTAGTCACAGCACAGGAGCCATTCCATTTTCTCTGTTTGTTGTTCTCATTTTGCTGTGGTTCTGTATATCGGTTCCCCTCACCTTGTTTGGTGGGTTCTTTGGGGCAAAGGCGCCCCATATTGAATACCCTGTTCGAACCAATCAGATCCCTCGGGAGATCCCAGCCCAGAAATACCCGTCTTGGCTTTTAGTTCTTGGGGCTGGCACTCTTCCTTTTGGCACACTGTTCATTGAGCTCTTCTTCATCATGTCTAGTATTTGGATGGGCCGTGTCTACTACGTGTTTGGATTTCTCTTCATCGTTTTGACGCTTCTTGTGGTAGTTTGTGCCGAGGTGTCTCTTGTTCTAACCTATATGCATCTTTGCGTGGAGGATTGGAGATGGTGGTGGAAATCCTTCTTTGCTTCCGGTTCAGTTGCCATATACATCTTCCTATACTCCATAAACTATCTCATATTTGATCTTAAGAGTTTGAGTGGACCTGTTTCTGCAACTCTTTACTTGGGATACTCACTTTTCATGGTTTTAGCAATTATGCTTGCAACAGGCACAGTTGGCTTCCTTTCTTCATTTTGGTTTGTGCATTACTTGTTCTCCTCAGTGAAGCTGGATTAGAAACTTCCAAGTAAGGAGAGATGGTTGTCAGAAGAAAGCGGGCAGATTGTCATAGATGGGTGAATGAATGCAACTTATAATTTTTGTTTTATGTTTTACATGTCTTGTTTCTGTTATTTGCTAGAGAACTTGTTTTTAAGGTAATAAGAATAATAGTCCAGTTTTGCTCGAGTCTTTATTAGTTGGGAATCATTGCTTAAAAGCACCGTTGCAATTGTAGTCTTTAGATAATGGTAGATTTGATGTTACAAATGTGCTTTCTCTCTCTCTCTCTGTCTCTGTCTGAGGGTTGGCATGAAAATAGTTATTTTTTTCTTGCACTTACTATCGATTGCTTATCCTTGTCACGAGCCTCCATAGGTGCTGAATTTGGATATAATTTCATCGTAAAGACATTGGTAATTTTAGTTGTGTGGGTATTGGTAACTACATCTATTCGAGTATTGGTAATTTCAAGTATTGTACGTATTGAGTAACCTTTGGATTGTTCCATATTTTTGAAAGTACCAAAGCTTGCCTATTTTAGATGGCTGCCAGGTGTGTTGGTGACGAAAGTGATGCTCAATTAGTAAACCAAACCTGCATTTCTGGTATATGTTTAAAGCACTTATTCAAATACATCAATGGTTGGCTGGAATGAATATTGTCAAGAGATTTTCAGATGGGGTTTTGATGAAAGCATTGAACCCTTTGATGTCAGTCCGGTGATAAATAGATCTCAACTACTAAATTTTAATCTAGATTTGAACCACTAAATTTTAATCTAACAATCCAAATTTAATTCAGTGGAACAAATTTGATTGTTAACCGGCTACGTCTAACATCAAACTTTGTCAGTTCCCCCACTTGACAGCATTTGCTAAAATGAGTAGCAATGTTCACTGTCAGTGCTTTCCTTGACCTGCATTACATATATATATATATTTATATAATTGAATCTTAGCTTTTAGCCATGCTTTTGACTAGAGGATGGTAATGGAATGGGGTATGGAGTGGGGGCTATTCCTTCTCCTGACTCATCAAGTAGTCATCCGATCCGTTTAGATTGGAAGTGTAACCTTTTTCTTTATTCGTTTATGTGAATACTAAAATTGTTATTAACTTTTTTACTATTTATACAAATTATCAGTGTAAAAATGAACCAAATGCCAAAATTATTAATCACTTTTATTATTTACACAAATTAGCAAACAAAAATGAACTAATTAGTTTAGTTGGATTAGGTACCAATCTGGGGTACTACTATGTACCCCATCGGACTTTAATTGGAGTTTTATTTTTATTTATTTATTTTTATCTTAATTTTATTTAAAGAATGTTTGGTATAAGTGAAAATTTTGAAGGTGAATGATTATGAGAGTAATTAATAATTAATGGGTAACAATGTATCTTGGGAGATTAAATATTCTTCGGTAATAATTATATTGTTGGGAATACTAAAAATTTTGAAAAAGTAAAAATTAGTTGTGTTTGAAATAAAAATAACTTGATCAAGGGTTAAAAGTTAATATTTAATTTTAGTAAAATATTTAATAAAATAGATCATCATAATAATTGTTTTTTTAATAATAATCAATTTTAATAAAATATATATTAAAATATATGATTTTAAATGAAAATATTAATTATAAAAATAATTTTATCAAATATTAATATTTCAATATTAATTAATTTTAATAATGAATTATTGTTTGTCAAAAATTATTTTTATTTTGATAAAATCATTTAATATAACAACTAATTATAGTTTATTTGAATAAATTATTAATTTTAATAAATTATATTAACACAATACA
>JAVXUM010000046.1:18320007-18338439 GCA_035590655.1 Pouteria glomerata
ATAGAAGGCCATGTACTTTCTATGTCTATTTTTTCTTTCTTTGCATGAACATTCTCACTTTATTTTAGCATTTATAATAAAAATCCCGCTATAAGAAGGTCGCCTGACGAAGTCATTTAATCAATTATGCACAGAACTCCTTTGAGTTCTGGCACGCCCGCACTCACACATTGTCAAAACTTTAATAAAACGTGTAGTTGTTTGTGTTTGAAATTTTTTAGCACAAACAATAATTAATGGTTTATCCTCAATAAAGATATACGTTTTTATGCAGAGACCAATTAGGAGGGGAATTGTCGGGCATACACTTATGGTGGAAGAGTTAGGACAACGAAAAGTCAACCATAGTGTAAGACCCTTTAATATTTATGTTTTTTTTTCTTCTTGCAACTTAGATAAAGGCCTTTTTTTTTTAAGTTGTAAATTGAGATTTTGGCTTCGTTTGAGGTGACAAAAAAATTTTGAAAAATAATAAAAAAATTTTAAAAATTATTTATTTTTATTTTACTGCACGAATTATGAACTCATAACTTATTTCACTTTGTCTTATTTTATCTCATTTTTTATTACTCTAAACGCACTCTTTATCTGTATTCTTGCCATTTGTTTAAAGGTTGTTCCATATTTTGGGAAATATTACTTAGGATTAGTTTGGAGTGATAAAAAGTTAATAAAAATTCTTATTTTGTAATTCGTGTAGTGAGTAATTAAAAAAATTAAAATTTTTAATATTTTTCGATGTTTTTTATGATAAAATTTAGAACTCCAACCCGAGCCTTATTCTTAGTATGAGTACACTTTTGACGGTTTTAAAGCATATTATATGAATCTTAATAGATTTAATTGGTATGTTAATTCTTAGGATGTGTATGTTCTGCGATTATACAATCGGTTGGACGAGACAAGCAAGGGAGAAGTAAGTGTGTTTCTGTTTACTCATTCAACTTTCGTGGAAATTGTTGCTAGAATTTAGTGTTAACTTTTTGAAACAGTGTTCTATTATTAGATCTTTTAATTACGTGCAAACTTTGTTTCTATGATTTTTATTATTGGCTTTACACTTGAAGCAATAATATGCAAAGTTGTTTAATTATTGTGAAAAAGGAGGATTTAATGGGTTTTACAAGTGGTTAGACCATTAGAGAATCATCCGTAAGCATCTACTTGTGTGCTAATAGCAGATGCAAGGTTCAAAATTTCCATGGCGACAAAAACATAAAGGAAATATTTGTGGAAATATTTCTAAAATGGTAACAAAAGCAGCATTGCTACGTCCACTGCGCAGCAATCCCGTATAATTCACGCTTAGGTGAGAGCTGTTGATTTTGAAATAAAAAATAATATCTCACGGCTATAATAATTTTGGACGAAATATACTGATGACTACCGTAGTCACCAGTACAAAGTAGGCGAGCAGTGAGTGGTGCGAAATAAAAAAGCAATAGGCAGTGGCCGACACAAGTGGTGTCGAGGGTAGGCGAAAGCCTACACTGAATTTTCCTTAAGCAGTATTTAGTTTGCTAAAAAATGATTAAAAATTTTAAAAATTTTTAAAAATTATTTTTCTAATCTCATTATACAAATTACAAACTTATAACTTATTTTATTTTATCTCACATTTTATCACTCTAAATACACTTTTAATTAATAAATTGTAAGTTTTACTTAAACAATAACAGCTTGATATGCAGTTAGGTAATATGTTAGTTTATTTGCTCCTCAATTGCCTTGAGGTCAAGGGTTCAAGCCTTGCCCCACGTGTTCATTTTTTTTCTTCTTCCTCTATTCTTTCTCTAATTCATTTTTTTTTCTTATTTATGTTCATTTTTTTTTCCTTTGACTTCTGTCAGCTCATTTTTCTTTCTCATTGATGTTCATTTTTTTTCCTCCTTCTCATAAGTTCTTTTATGTTCATTTTTTTTTTTTTATATTCATTTTTTTTCTTCTTCCACCGGTTCTTTTATGTTTATTTTTATTTTTTTGGTTATGTTCATTTTTTTTTCTTCTTCCACTAGTTCTTTCATATTTATTTATTTTTTTTGGGCTAGAAAGCGAAAGTAACTTGCTCTTTTGTTTTATGTAAAAAAACATTTAGTATCAATGTATTATTGTATTTTGTATTCAACTATCTTTTATGTTTATTTATTTTTTGAGAGAGAGTAAGAATAATGTACTCTTATATTATAAGAAACAATTAATATTAATTTATAATATTTTATATTTTATTGTATTTTATGTATTTATTTAAAATTTAAAATTTAATCCTACACTGAATTAAATTTTTGGAAACGCCACTGGCATTTGGGAGGGGATAAAATAAATGGAAAAAAATACAAAAATGCATAAACATATTTATAATTATAAATTTAAATCTATTTCAACAGATAAAATTCTAATAATAAACTAATTAAATAATGATTTAGGGATATTATGTTATATTTTGGTGTATTTTATTATGTTTAGATTGAAACGTTATTATTATTATTATTATTTCATTTTTGTCTGTTAAGAAATGAAAGCTTTTTAAGTTTTTTAGGGAAAAAAACAATGTTTTGTCCTTTGAACTGGTGTTTAAAACCTACAAATGTGTGCATTATTTATTTTAATTAATAAACTCGAGAAAAAAAAAAAAAAAAGCGTGAACAATTCCAATTCGTGTTAGATGTTTCATTAGCTTTTTGTTTAAAGAGCAAGATTCCTATTAAAGTTTTACTAGTGCTAGTCCAGCCAACGGGGTGAGCACTCGTACAATGATATGCTAGAAGGGTGGCATAGCCATTGTGGCCCGGACTGTACTTAGGACTTTGTTGTAGCCTATTTTTTTTATGGTAGTTTGCTATACTTTGTAAACCATGCATCCCTAGTATAGGAAGGAACGTGAGGGTTGCATTTTTTTTTTTTCTGTTTTTGTAAGAGGAAAACCTATTCTTGTGATCTTAACTCTATTTTGAAGAGTTACGTAGTGAAATTCAGATTTGTCGTATCTGTAAATATAGACATATTTACGAACCAAGTAAATTTGTACTCTTTTACGTTTCTCTTCTCGTTTTTCTATATTTGTGTATATTTGTCACCGAAACTGCACAAGATTAGGTTCAAAAATTGCAATAGGGACCTATGATGTTCAGGGATAAAACAAAATTTATTTTCTATTGTAACAGTTAAAATGTTTTCAAGCACTAAGTAACCTAAACAATCGCCTAAGGCCCAGTTCAATAAAGGGGTCCTAATTATATATATATATATATTTAATTGTTTTAAATTTATCCACTTTTTAATTTCAACGCTCATCTTAATCTCAAATAGTTTTAAAACTTATCTTAATTTATAGAAATATTATCTCATATCCAATTAGAAGGCTTGAAATTTAAAATATATGTATAGATATATTTAATTATTTTGATTTTAGCATTTCCTTAATTTCAATACTCATCTTAATTTCAAATATTTTAAACTTATCTTAATTTATAGAAATAATATATCGTTTGAGTATTTATAGGAGAAGGTCAAAATTTTAGAACTATTTTTTTATTCACTTTAGATTCTTAAATAGTTTGATATCCCCGTGCTAAGAGATCATCATGAAACATTATTAGGTTATGTTTGGTACGTAGAAATAGAATGGAATGGAATAAAATATAATAGAATAAGAGGTGAGAGTGGAATGTAAGTCAAAATAGAATGACATACTTATTCGGTTCATTTGTTTAGTTATCAACATGAAAATTATGGGAATAGAATGGATATTCAAATTTTTATAACTTGATTACATATTTTAAACATGATGAAATAAAATAAAATATAATAAAAATTATTAACATTATTTTTTTAAAATTATAAAAATAAAATTTATTTTTAGAATTTGAATATAAGTAAAAAAGGGAATAAAATGGTTATTTTACAACTCAAGTTTGAATTGGACTAAATTTTTTTTAATTATTAAAAAACATGTCAGTGAATATTTTTAGTCTTTTAAGAAGTCTCGAATACAAATTTAGACAAAAAAGGGCTACAGAACGAAATAATCATTAAGATTACGTTGAAATTTGTTTAACTACTAAGATATATGTCAATGGGTACTTCTTTTAACCTTGTGGGCAACTTGAAATGTATATTGGGACAAAAAATGGGCATAAGGGTAAAATTATTATTTTGCACTTTGAGTTCAAATCAGGTTAAAATTTTCCTAGTTATTAAAAAATAATATTAATAAATATTTTTTAACCTTTTGAAAGCCCAAAATACAAATTTGGGTAAATAACAAACCTAAAAATAAAATGGTCATCTTACGATTTGAGTTTGGATTAAACCAAAATTTGGTTAGTTATTAAGAAAATTTCAATGAATTTTTATTAACCTTTTAGGAAGTCTGAAATGCAAATTTAGGCAAAAAAATAGACCCATAAGTAGAATTATTATTTTACCGCTAGAATTTGAATTTAGGCCTAAAATAGGGTTCATGGGAAAAATAATGATTTTACAACCCTAAAGAGTGATTAAGAGAATTTTTTTTTATCGCAAATTAGTTACTAGTTTTTTTATTTATATTTTTTTTTCATTGTTTGGATATTGAATCATATTGAAATAAAATAGTTATTGCATAGGAATGACCATTTCAACCGACTCATCCGCACCTTACTCGATGCCTATCCCGAATGGGTAAAGAATTCGGGAATCTTTTGGAAATTGGGTAGGGTACGGGTCGACCGAGATGGTCTACCTGATTTCTAAAAAATTCCTAAATCTCCTAACTGATTTGTGCTAATTAATGCGTTAGGCTTAAATCTAGAGAGTGAAACTTGAATTGATAATTATACCATTATGCTTGAATTTGGAATTTGGACTTGATACTTAGGTAGTTAGGTTTGTTAAATTTTGAATTTTTGGAATTTGGACTTATTACTTAAATATGTAATCTAAAATTTGGATTTTTTTTTTTTTTTTACACTCGATTTCTCACAAGGATTCCCATTCCTTGTTTGGGACAGGAAAGGGATGGGAGGTAAAAATAAATCTCTCATTAGAATCAGGTAGGGTATAGAAATTTATTTGAGTTTAGAGATCGAGTACGAGGATAGGCTTACCTGTCTCTTACCCAACCTCAAACATAACCTTAAATTAAAAAAGAAAAAATGTGTAGTTGAGACAGATTGTATGATAAAACAACAAACAAAGAGCTAGAAATAACTTCATTCGTTAAAGCTTAAAAGTCGTAACTATAATTGATAAAAATGAAATAAAATCAGTTGAGAGTGGTATGAATTTATACATAAGCGAACAGAGGGAGTGGTTGGTGGGGGACCCAGGCTCATCTAACCCCAACATTTCTATCTATATATATATATATATATTTTTTTAAATGCTATCATTTGTTAGATATCTATAATAAGAAATAGTGTATTGGTGTGACATTTGCCCAATGCGTCTTCAATGAGAAGAAATCTCCAATCCATTCACAAATAAAAAGAATTTCTTAACTCATACATCGATGGTTGTCATTCCAAATTACATACTTCAACTTTCCCAGCCATGAAGTCGTCATTTGTAATGATGTATTTAGCTGATTTTTGTTTTAATTCCCACAAAGTCGTGTTACAAACCACGGATTCGGTCTAATGCGTACCACCATTGCAAGCATTGGATCAGTGGGCTGGAAGCTGTTGGGGCCTTCTTCCCAGAGAGAGTCGCCCCTTTCCACAATGATAATGTTGCCACTAACACAATTGCTTGTCTCCTTCACTATGATATTTGGGCAATGTCAGAGCTCTTGGTTGCCATAGCCCGAAAGTTAATTTAGAGTAAGGTAGTATGTGAAGATATATTAGCATGTGTTTTTAACTAAAATTGTGGTATTAATAATATATATAAATTATCGTGACCGATTGATTTTATGGTTACCATATATATCAAATAAATCCTCATCCGTTTTCTATTGCTCATGGTCATTTATTCTACGCGGTGTTCTCAGCAGAAGTTTTGGACTACTTTTCGTTTATTGTTATTATGATTTATATTCTTGGGTCCAAAATTATGATCCGATCTGAAAGTCTCGTGATGCAATTTGCAAGGATATTTTTTTGGAAGTATGTGGTGGTTGCGGACTTGGTTCTTGAAATAACTGTGTCTTATCTATGGATGCAGATTTTATAGTTGAACCATATAAATCTTTTATTTCCGTTTTCTTTTCTCTTTTTTGTACTTTATTTTTTGTGCATTTGTGTGATCCAACATTGTGTGCTTGATTTACAGCATTTATATTTGGTCAACTCACATTTATTTATTCTGGTGCTGCAAGATTGCTTGTGCTACAACTGAAGAAGCCCGTAAATGGATGGAGGCTTTTGATCATGCCAAGCAACAGGTATGGGAATATTAATACTGATGTTGCCACTTAAATTTTCTAGGGAATATAGATATTAAGTTGTAACTGAAATATTCATTTCCTCATAAATAATTTTCAATTATGAAACGTTGTTTCCTCTATTGGTACCAGGCATTCACTGAATTCAAACTAATTCATACTTCAGATTTTACGCTTATCTCAATATCAAACTCTTCTTGTATCAACAGGCTGAGTATGAGCTTTCAAGAAGTGCTAGCGCAAGAAACAAATTGAACTTGGAGACTGAGTACGCTTACTTTCTGTGAATAGTAACAAATGTTTGCATCAACTATGCCGTTTGGTTTTGTTTTTTTTTTTTTATTGATGTTAAGCAATGGATGTATATTTTGTTCATCCATACAGGCATGCAGTGAGGGAAGACTAGAATCCTTTCATCGCCCTGCATTTTCTTTTTATACGTGATACTTTTTTTAATGAATTATTGTGTTTTTTTAATTTTTTTTTTTTTTTTTTTATTGAAGGTTTAATCTTGGATCACACCGACCTAGAGTAAAGCGTTATGCACATGGTTTGAGAAAGCTAATTAGACTTGGAGAAGGTGAGATGGTATCATTAGTTTAATGATATTTTCATGAGCATATTGACTTTTCAAAGTCTTTTGAACCAATGCGTAAATTGAAAAATTAGAGAGAGAGAGAGAGAGAGAGAGGGATAATCAACGTATATTTCTCAATATGTGATTACTAGTACTGTCAAAATTCATTATCATTGTCATCATAATTTTATGATTCATCCAAAAAACACGATTTGTTATTTTATATAGCAAGTTCTGTATTTAGAGCAATCCTCAACTCAAAATTATTTGTGCTTGCTGAAAATAAAATTTCCAATTAAAAATATATGTATATATCCCACGACTTTGTTAACGCAGGGTAGCGTTTCAAACCATTGAAGAATGTTTTCGTGAATCGCTTTAATTGTGGATTAAGACTTAGAAATGCTTATGGTTTTATCTAGCCATCGTATAATTAACTAATTCATGTTTAATAATTTTGAATAATAGTATCCAGAATCACTTTTATTAAATCATGAATTATCTAAAAATTTTTAACTGTTAAAAAATAAGTCTAATAATATATATTAAGTTATTCTAATACTTCCATCACCTTCTGACTAACATGTGATGTGTAGAGATAAAATCATATAAGGTACACTAACACAAATTGATTAGAGTGCACAAAAATAAATAGGGAACAGCCATTGATAACAAGATTTGAATATAAAATTTCTAGAAAATTGATGTCATGTTAAGTTCTCAATAATCACAAAAGTATAAATTATTAAGAAATTGATTAATAATGTGTATCAAGTTATTTCAGTTACTTTTTTTTATTTTTTTTCTTTAGACAATGGTTCAAAAATTATTTATAATTTTAGGATTTTTAAAAACTATCTAGCATCCAAAGCACATGGATGCCACTGGAAGTACTCATCGTGTTATTACATAAAATTTTAAATATAATTAAAAAGTAATAATTAATACATTAAATAAGAGATAATTTTGACATTTATAAATAGAGTGAAAATAATAGATTGAAAAAGTCTTTTTTTGATATTAAATAAAATTTTAAATAAAATTAAAAAATAATAATCAATGTATTAAATATGAGATAATTATGACATGTATATTTAAGTTCTAGAAAGTTCAAAAGTTTTTTCTGGTTTTTAGATAGAATTTTAAACAAAGAAAATAATAAATACACTCTATCGTTAATTTCTTTCACTTCACATTACTTTGTTTTATTAAACCTAGTGTGGAGTTTTATTAAATCTGTTGTTGAGTAAGGAAAGCTAATAGAAGAGTACAAATATTCCACCTAAGGAAAGCTAATGGAAGAGTACAAATATTTTACCCTTGAAATGAAATTAAAAATTAATAATTAGTAATTAAACATGAGATAATTATGACAAATGCAAATAAAAAGCATGTTTGAAGTTATAAAATTTGATATAAAAATAAAGTCTCATAATTTGTATAATATAAAAAAAATTAGAATTTTATGAAAATTTTAAATATTTTTTAGAGCTTCAAACTCATAGTTAAAATAAAATTAAAGTGTGAAGTTCAAAAATTTATCATAAAAATAATAATTAATGCATTGAAATAGAATAATTATGACACATGCAGATATAGTTATAGTAGACACTTGAAAATATTATTTCGTGACAATGGATTGAAGAAAAAGTAAAAAGTGTTGCCCCACAGAAATAGCTCAGTGAAGTTGGGTCGAGCATGAAGTTTTGGAATACTCCCTAAATCACAAGTTTGATTTTATTTTAGATGCTTTGGATTTGCCTGATATTGGGCTATGGCGGCAATGGTTAGCACCTGAAATTTAGAGTCAACTGGAATACGATTACTGGTAAAGACGGTTAGGGGAATTATTCATAAAAAGAGTAAAAAAAGTGTTATAAATTTATTAAATTTAGGTTCGTTTAAAATTTTAATTAATATTTTTATTATTATTAAAATCTTAAAAAATATGGTGATTTTTTTGTGGGGGCCAGCGGCTGGGTTAGTGGCTAGGGATTGCCACGGCCCTGCGCAGCTGAGAGATGATCTGTATGGTCTGATCGTCAATGGACGATGGTCAGCGACTAGTGACAATGGGTAATGATGATCGGTGTCATCTCTTTTCGTCGCCGATGAAGAGGTCGGCTGACGATCAGATCAACTGTGCTCGAGATGCCGAGTGGAGGTGTCGACTGAAGGGGCTCGCGACGAAGAGGAGTTGACAACGATTGGGCTCAGTTGAAGACGACAACGATGGTCTTCGACTACTGATGGGCACGGGATCGCTGTTGATGGAGGAGATCATCGACTGGAACAATGTTCAACTCGCAAGAACCTTTGACGATGATGGCGAGAGCTTCTGAATACAGTGACGCCGACGAAATGCTTTGCGGCGACTGTGCTGAGCTGTCGGTAGACGTTGACTACCAAGATAGACAAAGGTATGATGGTGATACTGGCGCGAATCAAAAGGCTGGGGTTTCTTGATACACAAGACCTGGACAATACAAAGATCTTAATCGAAGGAATAGAATTGCCTCTTACCTAATGGGTCTCACCGCATGCATTTATATTCGTATACTTAGAATAACTGGTATAAGTTGCGAAACAAAAGCACACTCTAATCTCCTATACTAGGACATGGAAGAAATTAGCCCCAATCATCTATTTTTACAATATTCTCTCATGATTCGTAATTCTTCTTAGTTGATGCTGGGAGAGATTCAGTGAAATGTTTTTTTTCTTGTAATGGTCAGTCAGAGCAATCATCACTGTTTTTGACTATTTGAGATAATGATTTCCATTCAACTTTCAGTAGTCAAATGGTAAAAGAATTGGTGGAACCAATGGACTTGGATTCTATGGGAAAAGCGCTAGAATTGGATGCCATTGGAGATTGATCAATTGTCCAGGAGTGTTTGGGAGATAGTTTGGAGTGTTCTGGTGTGTTGTTGGAAAGGACATCGAAGGGCTTGCCGGAGAGAGACGACCACTTGCTTACACGAGCCTACGAAAATTCCTAAGGGTGTTAAGCCTTTTATTCAATTCTTGTTTTATGACATGGTATCAGAACCAAAGACTGTTAAGCTTTGTATCTTCTTTATTATCTGGAAGCCCTAACTTTTTTCTCTGTTCCGTTCAAGAATCTAACCCTAATCACCAGCAGCAGTAACTCTGAGACTCACCAATCATTGTCTCCGACCATTCTTTCAGTTGTTGCCAATGATTGTTACTCATCGATCGTCATTACTCTGGAATTTGGCAGTCATTGCAGTGGGTCTCAGCTCTCCTCGATCGTCGTCGCTTGTTGCTCAGACCCTTACCAATGACCTTCCAGTGGTCGCACCTCATCGGCGATCTTGTTCTCCTAATCGCCTAGTCGCTCAGCTTTTCGATGATGACCTTCAATAGTTGATCGCAATTACAGTCGCGATCGAAGAACCATCACAAGTTCGTCGCAATCTTGACCAAATAACCTTCATCACGACGAGCTACTCATTACGATCTTGACCTCGACGAGCCTAGGCGTCTTCAGGCCTCTAGTTGTCACACTTTTGTCGTTACTTGCCTCAGCAACCATTTGATTTTGTTCATCGCATAGTTGGTGATTTCTCTAGTGACTCTCTTGTGTCTTGATTGCACGTCTTAGGAGGAATCAATTATCCTATTTCAGAAAAGGATAACTTATTCTTGATTTAATATTCCAGTAAAGGATATCTTATTCCAATGGTGTCAGAATTAATTGGTTCTACCATTAGAAGCAGTGAGATTGTGTCATCTACATGGAGGACTTTTTTTGGTGAGGAATATTTTAAATTCATTCAATACCAAGCAGCTCAGTAGGCATTTTTGCCAACTACTTCTCTTGTTCATCGAGGTTATCCTATTGGTTGTCTATGTACCCATCCTTCTGCACCTTAGGCCATGTTTGTTGTCTAGACGAGAAGGCCGGATAGGACAATTCATCCGTGGGTTACACGGAGTGCCATGTTTGTTTGCTTCTCTGGTCGTGGGTCCTATGGATGGGATTGGATTACAAAACCGAGAAATGCTGGATGACTCATCCGAAGGGGGGGTGGGGTATTAATAATACCCCACCTCTGAATTTATTTCCCGCCAAGATCTAAAGGTTCAAAATTATTTTTTTTCACATTACATATCAAATCACATATTTTATCTTACTTTATATCCCACTAACCAAACACCAAAAAAATAATCCCACATAAAAAATTAATCCTATCTTTTATCTAATCCCATATATTATCCCATGATATTACTTATCTCCCATCATCCAATTCCACCAAACAAACACAGCCTTAGATTCTTGAATCTAGTGCTTCTAACCATATACTGGATACACTCACATCGTTTTCTGATATTCAACACTCATCTCACATTCCACATGTTATTATAGATAATAGCTGCACTAATCCAGTTGGTGGCATTGGTACAACTAACCCATCCGTTTCTTTACCTTTATCCTCTATTTTATATATACCTTCTTTCTTATACAATCTAATGTTCATCAGTAAACTCACCAAGTAATTAAATTGTTTAGTAATTTTCTTTCCTGATGATGTCATTATTTAGGATATGAAAACAAAATATAGGATTGCTGGAAACATGAAGCTAAAGGAATCTACTAGCTTGATCTATCATCCTTGTCACCATCTACTAAATGCTCTGCAGTTGTCTCTCCACTAGAAATCTACTGTAGCTTCAACCATCCAACTCTTGCCACGTTAAAATCTATGGTTCCCATTGCATCGGTTGTGATACTTAAGTTATGAGTCATGTTAGTTAAGGAAGTATCACCGTACTTCCTTTCATCTTAGAGTTGATAATAGGGCTTTCCATTTGTTTAATTTAGTATGTGTTTAGAGTGATAAAAAGTGAGATAAAATAAGATAAAGTGAGACAAGTTGCGAGTTCATAATTCGTACATTGAGATAAAAAGTGAATAACTTTTAGAGATTTTCAAAGATTTTTAGAGATTTTTTTGTTTTCTAGCAGACCAAATGGTGCCTTGGTCCATTCAGATGTGTGGGGTTTTAGTCGTGTCATTTCCAAATTAGGCTTTCAGTTTCATATTTACCTAATTCGTTAACCCCCCTTCCGACTATCGAACCAAATTGTGCTACCCCAAATAGGGTGTGTTCGTGATTCAAATCGCAAATATTGACGATCCACTTTCATTGCCCTTCGTCACCGTCACCATCACCATCGCAGTCGTAGTAGCCCCTCATCGGCTTATATTGTAGACTGCCATCGCCTAGCATCACCAGTCATCGTCGTCCTTAGTCTTTGACAACATGCTTGGTGAAAGATTTTTGATTCGTCATCCGTCGACTATCCTTGATTCGGGCTCTTCTATCACTGACTGTTTTTTGCCCCTCGTTGCAAGTCGATTGACGTGTCAAGCGTGAATGGTTAATCCGACAGATTTTTTTTTTTTTGTTGGGTTAAGTAATAGGGATAATTGGGGAGGTGTTTTGTTTGGTGGGTAAAATGACAAAGATAAATGAGATAATTAATTTAATATTAATTTTATTTTGTCCAACAGAGGTTCCTTTGATATTTTCAAATCAGGAGTTAGTCGAACAAAGGACTCTAAACTTCATGTGATATTTAGGCCAAGATTTGGCCCAATTGTACAACTTCCTTCCTTTCATTTTTTCAAGTCAGAATAATTAATTTGTATTTTAAGTATTTTAACATTTCATATTCACTTGAGATTGTTTTCATCTGTGGTTTCTTTTGAAGTTTGGAATGATTAAACTATTTATAGCTCATTTTGGTTACTAGTATAATGATTTAAATGAAATTTTATTCTTTAGATAATTTCCTTTACCATGTTTATTATTAAGGTTAAATACTCTATACATATTTTATAATACACATAATGCATGTTGCATATACTATTGCATATGTAAACCAAACCAAACTAAGCATGTTTCCACTAGATGGAGTATACTACTGCATATCAAACCAAATAAAAATTTAAAGCGAATTGCAATTCAAAATAGCGTTCCAGCTAAGTATATCCCCACCGTATCGCGTATCGGCGAACTTGGATTTCTGTAAGACCTTCTCTCCTGTGTGGAAGATTATCTCTGTTTAACTTATGATTTCATTAGCCACCATCTATCACTGGTCGGTCATTAACTTGACATCAAGAATACATTCTGACATGGTGATCTAGAGTCGGAAATTTACATGAAGCAACCTATTTGTTACTTAGGGGGAGTATGGGTTAGTTTGCAAACTCAAGAAATTATTATATGGTTTGAAATAGTCTCCCCATGCATGATTTAGGAAATGCAACACTCTAACTATGGTGTTTGGTCTAACTTGATGTAGTGTTGATCACTCTGTCTTTTATCATCATTTTACTTTTGGGAGGAGAGTATATGTAGATGACATTATTATTATAGACAATGATACATAGGATATCACTTATTTGAAATCTTTCCTTCGAAGTAAGTTCAGCACTAAAGATTTGGGATCATTAAAGTATTTCTTAGGTATTGAGGTAGTTTGATCTTGTAAAGGTATTACTCTTTCACGAAGAAAATATGTTTTAGACCGGTGTGTTGATCTAAAACTGTAGGTACTCTCATGGATCTCAATACAAAGGCTGCTATAAAGAAAGGTGACTTGCTTGTGAATCTTAGTTAGTACAGGAGATTGGTTGGAAAGTTGAATTATTTGACAACAAGACATGACATTTCATTTGCTATGAGTGTGATTAGTCAATTTCTGGAATCACCCTGTACTAATCACTAGGATGTAGTTCGAATTTTGATATATTTAAAGGGAGCACTTGGAAGATGTCTATTAAATCAAAATAGTGGACATACTTTAGTTCAAGGGTAATATCTCCATATTCCCTTAGTTGCGTCAGACATGGACAATCAGAATCCACTATCTTGATTGGAAGTTATTTTATTTATTTTTTTGAGACTATTGATTGGAAGTTATTTGTCCAAATAATAATCTTAGCATTCTACCTCTGAATTGTTAACTAATTCAGCAAAATTTTCCTCTTGGGCATCAGTTGGGGTTTGCACGACTCCATTAATATAACCCCACATATTTTATCCAACAAGAAATTTCACATAATATATGTGCAATAAGCATAGTTGGAATCTGTCATTTTGGATACTAATAGCCTGAAGAGAATCTGTACCACTTGCGGGAACACAATGCAAGGCACAAGACCAAGAGTTGTAATAGTAAAGCACTAATTGCGGAACCAATGGTGTTCTGCTATCAAAATCTTCAAGATAACAATCACAACCAACTCAAAATGATTTCTGAGGATTGGGTGGAACCAACAAAAAAAAAAAAAAACAGCAGCAGATTCAGGCCAAAAACAGTCAAGGCTATTTCCTCTTCAAATCAACATGAAAGCCTAGTTGTTTGGCTCAAAATGAGGTTTAACAAGCCTAGAGTCCTAGAAACACCCTTCAGTTGGGATTTGAAAAAAAAGGTTTCACGAAAACAGCCCAAAATTTTATGGGTCTGAAAAAAAGGACATTATTTTTTCTGAAAATTCAAGAAAATTTAGAAACCCTATTAAATGATCTGAACAAAAAAAAACTAATTATGCCACAACAATTCACATGACATATGAAGAGACCAGAAGCAAGTCTCTTGAGTGACATTATGATGACATCATGATGTGAACGTTTGTACGATGATGTTATCATACTACAATTTTATGCAAGTATGGGATCAGAATCCCAGTATAATATCATGATAATATTGATCGAATTCATGAATAAGAAGAGAAATCAAAAGAAAATAGTGGGAGATTTGAAAAATTTGGTGTTATGCCTGCATGTGAAAAACTTGATGTTATGCCTGCATGACTTGAAACTACAACTACGAGAAAATAAAATAAGGCCTTTTATACATTAGGGCAATATAACATCTAATAAAAAGACTAAAGCACCTATTTTCCTATAATGCACTAATAATTCTAATGCTAATAACTCTTAATAGGATAATTGGCTTTGATTCTTGGACTATAAGAATGCCTTTTTTGTGAACCTTTCTGTTTTTCTCTAAAGGAGCCATTGTTAACTTATCAAGAGTCTGATTTTGTGAATTGAAAAAAGGCGCGGTGAGCAAAAGAAGAGTTTTATGAATTACCTGTGCAATGTTTTTTGAATTACTTCTAATGTGCTATGAATGAGCAAAAGAAATGTCTGCAAAGGACAATTACATTGTGATGCCACATCCAAACATCAGCACCTTCAATGTGATATGTTGCACATTGATTCTTAAGCTTGTCTCTATTTATTTTTGTTTCATCTCTGGCCTTTCTTCTATTTTTATATGGATTCTTTTTTGGTTTGCATGTGTGCTCTATACATGTAATTTAATGTAATATGTCTTATCATTTATATTTTTCATATGAAGCATATTTTGTCCAAGATTATATTGTTATCGAACACAAATTTTATTTGAGTTTTCTGATTTTTTCCCTGTTCTGCATAGGACCTGAGACTCTATCACGCCAAAATTCAATTTTGGGCACTGATGTTGGATCAGATGGGTGCTTTCAAGGTGAAGCAGCAGATGTGGTTGAAGCACATGAGTGGAAATGTATTCGTTCAGTGAATGGTATTTTTTTTCCTTTCATTTGATATTGACAGCGTTTCGACAATCAATTTTCTTTTTATTTTTTCCTTAATATTTCATTGTGTTTTCGGCATTTCACGTGCTTGGGGAGGAGTTTACTCTTTTCTGCCTTTGACTTTATAAGCTACTTTATGTACGGCATTTTCCAGTAGGAAATAAATCAATATTTGCTACACTCTTTAGCAACTTCAGATTTTAAATGAAATGGTCTTGAGATACATAGAATTTGGGAAAACTAGACACTTATAGTGCGGGCCCTATCTCAATTTATATTACTAGGCCTTGCAACATTGGAAAAAAATATAGTAGGAAGCAAAATTAAACAATTTTTTTTTTCCCAATTAGAACATTGTTCTATCTTTTGATAGATGGTTCTGAGATACAATTGGTTCTTCCTTGAACCAATTTTTGGGATTTGAAGAGCCTTACATTTAAAGCATGGATTTATAGTTGGTGCTAATTCACCAATTATCCCAATAACTTAAGCTATTGCGAAATAGACCCAATAATTTATTAAGCTAACAATCCTCCTCATGTGCAAACTTGTCTTGATCTTGCATGTGAATTAGAGACATACGACTGAAATCAAATAGGTACAACGAGCAAAAAATAACAGAGTGCAAAAAGAATAAACTAGAGACAGGCATGATAATAAGGCTTGAATCTAGGACCTCTTGAAATTAGAGCTCTAATAGCATGTTAAGTCACTAATTATTCCAAAACCTAAGTTGTTAGGAAATGTTGTGTATCAAGCTAACTTAAGAGTTGGTATTGGTTATTTTTTTTTTCTTTTACATATTTTGTATAGTGTTCTCTGGTGGCGTCCTCTTGGTGCCATTGTCTAACACAATTTGATTACTTAGCAAACTAAATGAGGAACTTTGAAGCATATAAATGGATTTCTATTTTCCCCTTTGATCTAAGGATGCACTATAGGACTGATTATTTTAAGATGCGACTAATACTTTATGTGTTGATGGGTACTGAAGTTTAGTCCTAAATGATTTTTGATTTATTAAATGCACGAGACCTTTAATCCCTTCCCTAAAAATTTAGTCAACTAAGGTAATTCCAACATGTTAATTTGAGGTTGTAAACAAGGAGATAAGAGGATTATTCAATGTTTAGCCACTCCAATGTGATTAATAATGTTTACTTGAACCAAATATTTAGTGAGGGAAATGGTTCCCGTGGTTGGATCTGATCTTCAATTGATAGAAGGGTGAATTTGATAGCTTCAACTATTTAGACTGGGGGCTTTCAATAAGGTTTTGAAACTTCAGTTGTGGTGATTGTAGTTCCAAGTAACATACATTTGGCTGAAAAGTAAAAATTTGTTGGTAGTTATCATGCATGGTTGAATTAGTAGTTAACCTCAAGTAGCAGTTAATGGTAAAGATGGCCAAGATATTGGGAAACAAAGCACGTCTTTTTGGACATCTTGCAAGGATAATCTTGTCAATTACTCATTGAATGCAGATGGGGGATTTCACTTATCCAAGCATTATTCTGGAGATGGCCTTGTGTGGAAAATTACCATGTTTTCGTTCTAACCTCTCTGTCTCTTTCTCTCTCTGGCTTTCAGGAATTAGAATCTTCGAGGATGTAGCTAACTCCAAGGTATGTAAATTTCCTTCAATTTTAACTTGTATTGGCCTCATGTTCTTTTATGTATTAATCTTCCTTTTTCCAATGTAGCTTGAACTTGTAGAAAGTTCCTTCAAACACATGAGAATGAAATATTGTGCTTGTTTGCTTCTTGATATATAGGTCGAGGAGATGAAAGAAAGATAGGAAAGAACATAAGAAAAGAAAGAGAACACAAAGAGAAGATGCAAGGAAAGATAGAGAGGTGGGGGATAAGAGATGTGAGGAAGTATAGTGATAATTAAGGGAGAAAAGAAAAAACATTAGAGGAGAAATAGAGATTTAGAGAAGAGAGGAGTATAGAAGAGGAAAGAATAGTAAAAGGGAAGCTCTGCGAATTAAATCTGAATTTATTCGTTTTTAAAGGCCACATTCATTTTCTAGAAATAGTTCCCAATGCTTAAGAAATTTCAGATAAGTCGAATAAGCCAAATAGTAGAAATTAAGGCCCTCTGCATTAGAAATTAAGACCCAAATCTTTTTTGGACTAAAAGTCCAAGTAGGATAACAACTCAATTAGATCGTGAAAAAGACTCCTAATATCAGTCAACACATTTTCCTTTAATTTCATAGATCTTTATTGTTTAGAAGAATCTTGCATTAGCTTGATAAAAAAATCTTCGCTCTGATACCAAACTGATGTAGCCTGAACTCCCTGAGAATTTCTATGAACTTGCGATGTGGTAATAAAGTGTATTTATTTCATCAGAGAGAGGTAAAGGAGATGAAAGAAAAAACAAGAGCCAACATTTGCTCTCTTTTTTCACGAACATTAGTAGAAATTGATGCAATAAATTTCAATTCCTAAGTTACCTGCTTAAGAGCAGTGAAGTACGGAGCAACTGACCTGCCCTGTTGTAACTGAAAAAATGCTAAATATAGCAACTGACCTGTCCTGTTGTAACTGAAAAAATACTAAATATAGATATCATACATATGGCTGAAGACACTAAGAAAATAATAGTCAAACATACTTCTAGATCTCTTTTCATGCATCTAGGTGAGTGGACATGTGTTGCATATGGTGGTTCAATTAATTGCCAAGGTTCCAGATCGATCTTAAATGCTAAGATGCATGTATCTGACAACAATAATTGCTAAGACTTTTCAATCTTCTTCTTCTTCTTCTTATTATTATTATTATTTGTTTGCGGTTTTAATGATGCAAATAATTTGTCAAGCAAAAGATTCTTCTTCTTCTTCTTCTTCTTCTTCTTTT
>JAVXUM010000046.1:18393129-18416183 GCA_035590655.1 Pouteria glomerata
TACCAACCATGATCGGCAGAAAATAACTGAACATCCTAAAATAACTAGAACAGACTCTAACCACTAATTTTCCAACAAACTCTCCCTTAAACTAAATGTTTTCAAACATTCAGTTTAATTACACAAGTAAAACATTGAAATCCTTCAAATATCCATCTTACAAACGCTCATTAGTTTTCTTAACTTCAGAAATGAAGGCAGTTTGAGAGGCTTTGTAAATATGTCTGCAATCTGTTCTTCACTCTTGCAGTAGATAAGCTCAATTGTTCCATCCTTTTTAAGAAATGAAACTTCACATCTATATGCTTACTTCTGCCATGTAGAACAGGATTTTTGGAGAGTTTTATTGCTGAGTTGTTGTCACAAAAAATTGTAGTAGGCCCTTGACTTTTGAAATGAAGCTCTTCAAGAATTTTCTTCAACCATATAGCTTGAGATGCACATGAAGTTGCAGCAACAAATTCAGCTTCAGTGGTAGATAAAACGACAATTGACTGTTTCTTTGATGACCATGAAACAGCCCCTGAACCAAGGATAAAAACATAACCTGAAGTGCTTCTTCTATCATCTTGATCCCCTGCATAATCGCTGTCAGTAAAACCCATCAGGTCTGACTTTTCTCCCTTCTTGTAGAACAGACCAAATTCTTGAGTGCCTTGCAAGTACCGTAGTATCCTCTTGGCAGCTAGAAGATGCATCTCTGTTGGATTTTCCATGTATCTACTTATGAGACTTACTGAATACATTATGTCTGGCCTTGTTGCAGTCAAATACATCAAGCTCCCAACAATTTTCTTGTAAAAAGTGCTATCAACCTTTCTTCCTTCACGATCTTTGGTTAACTTCAATCCAAACTCAGTTGGTGTTCTTACTGAATTGCAATTCTTCATTTGAAATTTGTCTAAAATTTCTTGCACATATTTCTTCTGAGAAATAAAAATTCCAGCAGTGGATTGCACTACTTCAATGCCAAGAAAGTAATGCATCCTTCCAAGATCAGACATATCAAATTCATCCATCATAGACTTCTTAAAATTTTCAAACATGGCAATATCATTTCCAGTGAAAATAAGATCATCTACATATAAGCATACAACGAGCATTTTCCTTCCATCACTTTTAACAAAAAGTGTATGCTCATATGGGCATTTTTGAAAGCCTTCCTTCAAGAAATAAGCATCAATACGACTATACCAAGCTCGTGGAGCTTGTTTTAGTCCATATAATGCTTTCTTTAACTTATAAACTTTATGCTCATTTCCGATCTTAACATAACCAGGAGGTTGATCGATAAATACCTCTTCTTTCAAATCTCCATGGAGGAATGCTGATTTCACATCCAACTGGAAGATAGGCCATGAGTTTTGAGCTGCCAAAGCAATCACCAATCTGATTGTGTCATGCCTTGCAACCGGAGCAAAGACTTCTTTATAATCAACACCAAACTCTTGCTTGTAACCCTTGGCTACCAAGCGTGCCTTGTATTTGTCAACTTCACCGTTCTCCTTCAACTTTGTTTTGTACACCCACTTTACACCAATTGTTTTGTGCCCTTTTGGTAGATCACATAGCTCCCAGGTATCATTTCTTTCGATGGCTGTAATTTCAACATCCATAGCCTTTCGCCATTTTGACTCTTTGATAGCCACATCGAAAGTGGTAGGATCACAATCTGAAAACAGAGCAAAATGTGTAAGTGGGTCCTCATCTTGGTTAACTCCAGTTACCTCGTAATCAGTCATCCACGCAGGTCTTCTTCGAGCACGTTGAGGTCTTTGTTCTTCATGTGATTTAGCGACAAGCGGGCTCTGATCTGCTGCTGGAACATTTTGAGTGGCTTCTGGTTCTTGCACATTCTCCATAGGTTGCGGCCTTATCTCATTATCATCAAAATCTGCTGGAATATGTTGTTTAACACCATTTTCATTCCATGACCAGGTTCTTTCTTCATCAAAAATAACATCACGGCTAATGACAATTTTCTTGGTGATAGGATTGTACAATTTGTACGCTTTGGATTTATCACTAACACCAAGAAAAATGCATTTTTCTCCTTTATCATCCAACTTTTTCCGTTTTGCATTTGGAATGTGGACATATGCAATACACCCAAAAATTCTGAAATAATCTACCGCTGGTCTTCTCCCGCTCCATGCTTCTTCAAGTGTCATATTTTGAACAGCAAGAGTAGGACTTCTGTTCAATATATGAATACTCCAATTAACTGCTTCAGGCCAGAAATTTCTCGGAATGCCACTCCTTGCAAAAAGACTTCGCACCATATTTAAAATTGTGCGATTTTTCCTTTCACAAACTCCATTTTGTTGAGGCGTGTACGCAGCTGTAAGTTGCCTTTTGATTCCATGAAACTCACAAAAATTTACAAATTCATGTGAGTTATATTCTCCCCCACGATCAGTGCGAAGAATTTTTATTGGGCTGCCAATCTCTTTCTCAACATGAGCTTTAAAACTTTTAAAAGCTGCAAAAGCTTCAGATTTTTCTTGCAAAAAATAAACCCAAATTTTTCGACTGTAATCATCAATGAAGGTAATTATGTATCTCTTACCTCCATTTGAACATGGATTTATTGGCCCGCAAAGATTTGAATGCACTAGCTCCAAAGCCTTCTTTGCTCTCCATGATTTCCCTTTCGGAAAAGAATCACGGTGTTGTTTGCTAACAACACATTCTTCACATACTTGAGATGGACTTGAGAATTTGGGAAGACCATCCACCATATTTTTTTGCTGCAGCGTCTTTAACCCACTGAAATTTAGATGGCCATAGCGAAAATGCCATAGCCATGCCTCCACATCCAATCTTGATGAGAAGCATGAGTGAGTAATATTGTGGACATACAATGGAAACATTCGGTTGGCTGTCATGTTGACTTGAGCAATTAAGCCCAATTTTCCATCTTCAATTTTGCAAACTCCATCTTTAATTGTGATGCCATACCCTTTTTCTTGAAGCTGACCAATGCTGAGTAGATTTGTTCTCAAATTTGGAACAAAAAGAACATTAGAGATTGTTTGTTCAGAATCTCTCTTGGTTTGAATTGCCACATTTCCTTTTCCCATGACAGAGACTTTAGAATCATCACCAAACTTCACAAAATCACGAAAAGATTCATCCAAAACAGTGAATGCAGACCTGTCTCCACACATATGGTTGCTGCAGCCCGAGTCTAAGTACCACAAATTCTTGTGGGTTTCCTCTCTCATATGACAAGTCATCAATAAAGACACTTCTTCTTCCTGTTCTGCAAAATTAGTTTTTTCTCCATTTTGTCTATTCAAATTAGTTCGACATTCTGATTGATAATGGCCATACTTACCGCATCTGTAGCATTCAACATTAGACTTGTCTGCTGACTTTGGTCTTGTTGAGTGACAACCTCCACGTCCTCTTCCTCTTCCTTGAAATTGATGCTCTTGATGCTGATGATTTTGTTGTTGGTTTCCACGATCATTGTTGTCTCTGTCTCCTCTACCTCGGCCTCTATTTCTTCCTCTACCCCGTCTTCCTCTGTTTGAGGTGGAAAACTGATCACAAGATGAGACTTTTAAGGCTTGCTCCTCTTTGTCTTGTCGATTCATTTTTTGCTCGTGAACCAACAAAGAACTCTGCAGTTCATCTATTGAAATTGCAGCAGTATCATTAGATTCCTCAATTGAGCAGACAACATAATTGAATTTTGCTGTCAGAGATCGAAGAATCTTTTCAATTATAGTGACATCCTCCAACTTTTCACCATGTATCCGCATCTTGTTTGCAGTAGCCATCGTCCTTGAGAAGTAATCTGAAACTGACTCTCCTGTCTTCATGTGTAAAGTCTCAAAATCAGTGCGGAGTGCTTGAAGTTGTGCTCGCTTTGCTTTTGCTGTCCCCTGGTACTTCTTCTTCATGGAGTCCCAAATCTGCTTGGAGGTTTCTTTGCAAAGAATTGTCTCCAAGATAGTACGATCTATCGCCTGAAAAAGGTAGTTCTTCGCCTTCAAATCCTTCAGCTTTAGAGCTTCTAACTCTGCTTTCTGCGTCTCCTTCAATACTGCATTAGCCGCTGGTTCTGCTACCCCAGAAACAATCACCTGCCAGTATTCTTTAGACCGCATAAAATTCTCCATCAGCATGCTCCAATGGTCATAGTGACCATCAAAGCGTGGGATAGCCGGTTGCACAAAGTTCTCTGAAGCCATGATTTACTTCTACTGCAAAGAGGAATGCAAGAAAAAAGAAAAAAGCTCTGATACCACTGTTAAAATTAGATGATGGCAGAGGACTTCCACATAATTAAAAGAGACCTTAAGAAGAATACTTGTCTGCAACTCATATATTATCAAAGCAAAAAAAAACAGCCAATATATAAGCTACTACATAACATAAACAGCATGAAAATAGCCACTACTCAACGTGCACAAATAAACTCCTATAGACCAGGTAACTACCAACCATGATCGGCAGAAAATAACTGAACATCCTAAAATAACTAGAACAGACTCTAACCACTAATTTTCCAACATGAATTTCATGTTTGGTTGGTTGCATGTGGTGGTTCGCAGAGCTGATTGATCGTTGCATTGGCTCGAAGATATGGGTGATAATGAAAGGCGACAAAGAGCTTGTTGGGACGCTTAAGGGGTTTGATGTCTATGTCAACATGGTTCTTGAAGATGTCACTGAATAGTAATTCCCATTCTTTCTGCCTCATACATATGTGTGTAAGTATATAGGCAAACTTGGATGCACTTATATATTGCCATTCAGCATTGGTTTGAGACCATAATTTGAATTTCGGTTTAGTGTGTTTTCTTCTTCTTCTTCATTCTCTTTTTTTTTTTTTTTTTTTTTTTTTTTTTTGGTGGTGAATTTGAATTGGGGTTTGGTGTGTTTTATGTCTTTGTTTGGTATTGAAGTTGTATAGCTGGTGATGCAACGGGTAAGTGATGGAAGGGATAATGATGGAATTATTATTGATGATGGAAGGGTGATGGCTAGTCACAATCCTTTGATTCACACATAATGCTGGATTGGACTTGTTTTGATATGTTGACTGACACATAATGGTAGACCAAAGGCTTCAACAATGGGAACTTACATAAAATACCCAAATTTCAAGAAACAAGGGAGAAATATTAATTTATTCAATTAAAAGGTGCAAAATCTGTCTTTGGCTATTACATACGTTTATCTAGAAATTCTAGAAACTCTTAATTCTAGTGGGACTTCTATTCCTAGCAGATTTCTTATTCAAAAACTAAGAAAATGAAAAAGAAAAGAGGTAGAAAATTTAACTTAAAGTCAAATTTGGGCAATAAATGAAAAAAAATAAAAGAAAATGAAATATGCCAAACAAGTGGTTTGCAATTACCAAAAATAAATCAAAACCAAAAAGAAAACTTCTAATTGTGATTTTATTCTGCATCATTCTCCCCATGGACTAGACAATTTGTTCTTGAATTAGACCCTCATCCTCCATGATTTTTGAATTTTGGTGAATAGCAAAATAATACTTGAAATTGTGGCAACTATCTCAAATCTAATATTTTTAATGAATATTTAGAAAATTCTTTTTGAGGTTTCTAATCATGGCGTTTAGATTGGGGGTCCTTCAGCTATCCTAGTGTTGGGGATCGTGAGGAGGGTAATGAGTCCTCTAGTAATCCTGTTGCCCATAAACCTTTTGAATCTCATTACACTGTTGGGTTTAATTGTTTACAAAGCTCAGATGATGTGGGTGTCCTCGAAGAAACCAAACCACCAAAGACACCTACAAACTTCTTGTGTCCTGTTACTGATTCTTCCATTACTACACGTCTAATTTTTCAGGATGAGAATTGTAATCCCAGCAAGATTAAATGGATTGAAGACCTAAAACTTAATGCACCCTTTCCAACAGAAGGAGGGTATTGGTCTCAGATGATTTTGCTTCTTCTTTGACTTAAGCTGTCTTTGGTTAGAATAAAAGGAAAGGGTAGAATTGTGATGTGCTCAAGTTATGCAAATTGAGAAAGGAAATGTTTAATCCTAAAAAGAACAGTAATGTGAGGGTTAAGGGAGTTAAAAAATCTCAAATCAAAGGTCAATTATGAGAAAGTTTTGGCTGGTAATGAAGCTAGGGGCTCAGTTACTAATTAATGAAGATTATTGGTTGGAAGGTCAGGGCAGGGGCTTAGGATCATTGAGGAAGAGGAGGTGTGTGAAGAAGTAAACCAGTTATTGCCATTCTCTAGAAAACAAGAAGGATGGAAGTTGACCCTAGATTTCAAGAGTATTTGGAGTAGTCGTAACATAGTTTGAGCTCCTTTGCCTTCTAGTGGTAGATTAGGGGGAATTTTTTTAATGGGATACTAGATTTGTGACAAAAATAGTGGTGGTTGAAGCTTGTTATTCTTTCTCAGTTATGTTGGTAGACTCAGATAATAATACATGGTGGTGATGTTCATATATCTATGGCCCTAGTGCATTCAGAGAGAGAATTTTCTTTTGGCAGGAATTAAGTTTTCTATTTGGCTTGTGTAATGTATATTGGATTGTGGGAAGTGATTTTAATGTTACTCACTTTGTTTTCGAAACATCAAATGAAATGGAGCAACTAGGCTTATGAAGGAATTTGACATTTTTATCAAAGATTCTGAGCTTGTAGACCCACCCTTATCAAATGCAAGATTCACTTGGTCCAACCCGAGGAGTAATGCAGTTTGTACAAGAACTGACAGATTTTTATTCTCAGTGGGTTGGGAAGGCTTGTTTAAGAATTTAAAGCAGGAAGCTCTTTTGAGATTGGTGTCAGATCATCAGCCAATCATATTGGTGGATTTCCATTTCAAATGGGGCTGCCCTACCCTTGTCAGGTTTGAAAATATGTGGATAGAACTTCCTTCTTTTAAGAAGTCCTTTGCAAAATGGTGGTTTGAATGTGTCTTTCATGGATGGCTAGGTTAGAGGCTCACGAGTAATCTAAATTTGGTTAAAGGAAAAATTAAAGAGTGGAATAGAATTATTTTGGGAACATTGGTAAGGAGAAAAAGGCAATTGTTTCAAGGATTAAGATAATTGAAAATTTGGAGGAATCGGGAGGGATTGTTGATGTTCTTCAGAATGAGAGATTTGAGCTTAGGGGTAAATTTCAGGAAATTATAGTGAAAAGATTAAAGGTCTTAAAGAAGGGGATATTAACTCAAAATTTTTTCATAGAGTAGCAAATGGAAGGAGAGTTGTGAATTTCATTTAGAAAATTGAAAAGGTGGATGGATCATTATTGGAATATTGGGGGAACTCTTTTTTTCTGGGTTATATTCCTCAAATAATCGAGCTTGTTTTAGCATTGATGGATTGGATTTAAAGCCAATAGGAGAAAATTTAGCAATTTGGATTGAAAGACCATTTGAGCCGGAAGAAGTTAAAAAGAGCAGTTGATGAATGTTGTCAAGGTGAAGCACCTGGCTCAAATGGCTTCTTGACGTAGACTTGATCTATTATTTATTTTCCTTAGATAGTTTTTTTTTCTTTCCTTAGATAATGAGATTTTATTTTGTTTTATTTCAGTCCTAAGCTATATAAAGGCTAGGAATTGTAAGATATGGACAGTTTTTCATTATTGAATACAGAGATTTCTTTGAGATTTTTCCCTCTCTAACTTTTGCATGAAAGATTAGGGTTTTATTACGCTTCCGGTTGCATCACTTTGCTTTGGCGTTATATCAGGAGTGTTGGGATGTTATTGAAGCAGATTTGTTAAAGTTTTTGAAGATTTTTTATCACAATGGAATTGTAAATGCAATTACCGACACAACTTTCATGTCTAATTCCAAAAAAGATTTGTTAGTCAAGGTAAGTGATAACAGACCAATTAGTTTGATCACCTCTTTGTATAAACTTTTGGCAAAGGTGCTAACCACCAGATTGAAATTGATTCTTGGAAGCACCATTTCTAAGCATCAAAGTGCCTTTGTTCAGGGAAGACAAATACTGGACAGTGTGTTACTATCAAATGAAGTGATTGAAGAATACAGAGCAAGTGGAAAATGTGGGGCTGTTTTTAAAATTGATTTTGAGAAAGCATCTGACCATGTGGAATGAAGTTTCCTAGAGCACGTGTTAGAGAAAAAGGGTTTGGGGCCAGATGGAGAAAATGGATTTTAGTATGCAACAAATCTGTAAGCTACTCTATGCTCATCAATGTAAAACCTAGGAAAACTTTCAGAGCTTCTAGGGGTCATTGGCAGATTGACCCTTTATCACCATTCTTTTTGATTATGGTGGTAGATGTTTTAAGGAGAATGACAGAAAAAGCTGTGGAGGAGGGTCAGTTGGTTGGATGTAATGTGGGGAGAGACAGTGTGGTAATTTCTCATCTGCGGTTTGCAGAGATGACACAATCTTAATAAAAGCTCCCTAGCTGGTATTAACCTCAACTTCGATCAGTTCAATTCATGGAGTCTTAGATTAGGATGTCATTTGGCTTTTTGGCCAATTTACCATCTGGGGTTGCCCTTAAGAGGTAAACCTAACTCAATTTAGTTTTGGAATCCTATGGTAGACAAAATTAAAAGAAGGTTAAGAGGGTTGGAAGAGAGCTTCTCTCTCCAGGGGTGGCATATTAATACTTGTTCAAGCTGTTTTTGTCTAGCGTTCCAGTATACTACATGTCCATTTTGAAGATGCCCATTAAAATAGCCGAAACAGTTGAAAAACTTATCAAGTAATTTTTGTGGGAAGGGTGGGGTGAACTGAACAAAGATCATTTAATTAACTGGGAATCTGGGATTCTCTCTCTTTTCAAATTGAAAGAGAAATTGGAAACATTATTAATAGGAACATAGCACTGTTAAGTAAGTGGCTGTGGAGGTATTTCTTTGAGTACTGATGAATATCAGTGAAAACAATGCCATTGATGAGCTTGCAACAATGATTTATGAGGATCTTTAGAAGAGTAAGTTTATGAACCTATCCTCGAAGAGTTTGGTGACTTGGATAATGTGGAGTCTTAGATGACTATACCACCAAAAGAGGATAACAATGTCACAGAGACAGATGGTAAGAGCATCGCAGATAGTGGCATTGATGCCATCTCTTCTTGCCCTATGTTCTATCCAGGGTTAATGTTTATGCCTAATTCCTGCTATGTCCCTTGGGATTTTGTCCTTCCCGTTGTAGTATCTTTTTTGTAGTTTGATTCCTTCTATTTGAAATCCTATTGGAGTGAGTAAAATCTCTTGCGGGAGTTGAGTTTTTCACCCTAAGAGAGTTGATGGGAACACTTGGTTGATTCCCCCACTTATGCGTTTTCATAAACTTGGGAGAAGTTTGCACACCCGCTCCTGGTGAATGAATGCTGGAACTATGGTTTCAACTTGATAGAGTCAAGTTTCTTCCCATATTGGAAGAATTGATGGGACATTAACTATATACATCTCCTTTAGTTATTAAATAAAGAAACATACCCTTAAAACTATGTACATCTTCCTAAGTATTCTTCCTCCTTTTTTTTTTTTTTTTTTTTGTTTTGTATTTTTTTTCTTTTTATGAATAAGAAACATTCCTCTAACTATATACATCTCTAGGTGGTCAAAGAAACATTCCCTTAAATGGTTTATTAGTCTCTCCTAGGGTATGAATTTTAATTATCTTTTATGTTTTTCTATTTAAAGAGGTGTCCGCATGATGTATTAGTAGAGATTATTGCTGGATATTATGAATTCTTATTGAAATAAAGCTTGTAGTAATATTATGAATTTGTTCTATGTTTCACATCAAAGCCCATAGTGTAATGATGGAAGTGAACCTAAAAATGTACCAACGGCCTTATTATCATAGTCTTTAGCCAAATTCTTTGTACTTGAGTTCACATGATGGGATATTCAAACTGGCACTGGTTCTAAATTTGTTTCCACATTTTCGTTACATATTAGTGTAGACAATCTTTCAACCTTGTAGTAATATATTCATTGGCAATTAACAGTCTGATTGTTGATGGATCTTTTTGATCATTATATTAGTCATCATTCCAATGTTAGAAAGTAAATATAAGCAAATAATCTATCCTTGCAAATATTTAGGTTTTATCTTGCGTGAGCTCCCTCCCAGGTTTGTTGGCCAAATATCTTCAATGTTTATTTTTATGAGTTTTGTTGCATATTCTCTTTCTCAGAGTCCTATCTCCCCTCCTACCCCCTATCCATTTGAACTGAATAAGTGACTAATCTATCTAAATGTATGTCTTTTACAAAATAGGAAAAATTATCTTCATAAAAAAATGATCAGTGACTGTCTGTTGAAGAATTATGAACATTGCAGTTACAAAAATTGTCTCCTGTGTTTTTTGAATGGTTGACGCTTCAAACGATTGTAATGTAATTGATCTGAAACATAACATCTAACTACTCTTTGGGCATTGGTTGAGTTTTAAGGTTGTCTGCTCTTTCCCATTTTTTAAGGGATTGACTTATTGGTGCACTTCACATTTCCATGCTTAAACACAGCTATAAAGGACATCGGCACCTACTTTGTCAACCTTTTTTGGGTCTATTTTCTTCTAGAAATGAAAGATTAAAGCTCAGTGATATTAAAATACATCTAGAAGTTAATGAAATGGAAAAGCACCATGATGTTAAAATACGTCTAGAACTTAATTGCCCTGTGTGGCGTCTATTCAATGGCTAAAATAAATATGATGACATTTGGAAGCTTGAAACAATGGTGTTGGGTTCCAATTGTCTAGAGGCCTTTTTGGTCGAAAGGAGTATCCATGGTTAGGGATGGTAGAAAACGAAAGTGGTATTTTTTTGGGCATCCGGCCTAACCCTATTGGTTCGAGTTTGGTTCTAACATTTCAGTTCTGGATTGGGGTTTGAGGGGTGTGGGTAATTAGATTTATAGGGGAATATGTCAACTGGGAACAATGTCAAGTGTCGTTTATAACGGAGTCATCCAAGGTCGGGGGGGTTGAGAACTTGGGCGGTCTGGAGCAACATATATATTTATATATATAAAGAGACGATAATTTTGGTAATGGTCGTGATGATGATCCCCTTGGGTAGGAGATATGAATACATAGGCCAAGATGAGTCCTTTAAGGCATGGTTAAAGTACTGCATTTGCCTAGTAGGGATTTAGTCGTATGCTGGGGTGACCCTATATAGATAGGACTAAGGACAACTACTGGGCCTTGACGAATCTCTTGATTCTAGTAACCAAATCACTAGATCTCGATGATCCCGCTAGTGATTAGGTTTTGGGAAAATCCCTGAGACTTGCTCCAGGCCCAGGAAAGGTTTGTTATGGTTGTGCCCTGCGGTGATGCTATAAGTGAGACCTCCTTCTTGGTGGCTGGACGCTTTCACGGTGGTATAACGTGGGGGACATCTCACCTGGATATTTTTGGTGTTGCGTGGCCTAGGTCTTACTGACACGACCTGGATACCCAATGAGGGAAAACATGGACCCAATTGCAGGATTGGATTGGGTTAGGTTTGTTTTGGGTAGGTTTAGGATTTGGATGGCTTCCAACCCAACACTAGCGCATAAAACCTCACAAACTATGAATCACATTGATTGATGTGACGGTGGAGATGGAAGTGGAAGGGACATCGTCTGAGTTGTTGTTCCTGCACTTGTTTATCAAGGCTCCAACGACAGTGGCGATGCTGAGAAATTCAGTAGAGCCAAACAATCCTTGGAATTGGTACACACAATAATATGTGGTCCAGTCGAGATTAAGTCTCTTGAATGCAAAAAATATATATTAGTTTTTGTGGATGATTTTATAAATCCATTGCTTTTTTTTGCTAGACTCTATATTTGACTACTACTTCAAACTTTTGAGGCTCATAAGAGAAAAGTGCAAAATTGCATGTATCATAGATATCTCTTAGTGAATGTACCTTTCTGTTATGTGACTCGAATTCTGAATTTGAATCTAAATCATTTATTTGTGATGTTAGTTAGTGGATCTGTATTTAGAGAATAACTCAATCTTGCATATCTTGTTCTTCCATTATTTCAAAAGGTGTTGCTTCTTCAGAAATTTTATTTTCCCGCTCCTATGCTTTTGTTTCATTAAAATGTACACCACTTCAAATGACCAGTTGGCTTGTTTTAAGATTGTATAGGTGGTAACCTTTGGATTCATCACTGTAACAAATGAAGACAAACGTTTCTCCATTTTCATCAAAATTTTTCCTATTTTATGAGGGAATTAAGGAGTATGAAATGCATCCAAAAACTTTGAAATGGTGCACTGTAGGTTTTGGTTATACGATGTTCAGGAGTTCTGATTTAGACTATTTTTTGGTGATCTATTGAGGATATAGACTGCTGTGCTGATTGTTTCGGCCTCAAGATTGTTGGGTAAACCTTTTGATTTTAACATGCTTCATGCCATCTAAACTATGATGTGATTCTTTTTTTCTGCTACTCTATTTTGTTGAGAAGTGTGACAAACTGTTAGTTGACGTCTAATTCCTTATTCCTTATTGTTGCCCATGAATTCATTTGGAAAGAATTCACATGTGTGATCTATTCTGACTGCTTTGAGTTGATGGCCGCTTTATCTTTCTGCCAAGTTTTAAAATTGGAGAAACTTTTAGAAGGCCTCTGATTTTCTCTCCAGGAGGCAGATCCACATTTTCTTGCTATAATCATCAACAAATAAAACAAAATACATTTTGTAGGAAAAAATAGTCTTTGCAGGTTTATAGATATTTGCGTGAACTAGTTAATGCGTTGCTTTGGCTCGCCATTTAGTCTTTGCAAATGACAACCTGTACATTTTGCCAAATATACAACCTTCACATAGGTTGTTTTCTATTCAATTTGAGGCAATCGAATTATTATATTCTTTTTCTTTAGCAATATGACCCCATTATAGCTTAGATATTCGTATCTCCATTGTTAGAGTATGGACTCATCAATTTTGTCGGGTTTTAGTACGGAACTTTCAACTAGTAACATGTAAAAGGGAAATCCCTTGTTCGTTGACAATATGACATTAGCAACTAACAATTTGTTTTTGTCTTGAATAATGCAAAAATTATCTTTGAAGTTTGCTAAGAATTATTTTTTAATCATTTGATCTATACTCAGTAAATTTTGTGCTAAATCAAGTACACATAAAACTTCTTCAATAAATTTAGTTTTACCACCTTTGGTTTGCACTACTACTTTGCTCTTACCTTTGACTAGATTTTACTTTTTGTCTCCCCATTTTGACTTAGGAAGAGTACTGCTTATCTAATTGAACAAAACCTTTTTAATTTTCAATCATATGGTTACTGCAGCCACTATCTAATATAACCAAATGTGGGATAATTCCTTCTGAGTACTTATGCACGTAGTGCACATTAGAGTCACATCTTAAATTTCATCTGCATACTGGGCTTTATTCTTTTCATCTTTCTGTTGGTTCTAGCAATCTAGAGCTGAATGATTTGGAATCCTTTACCTGGTGCTTCTAAGTCTTCAATATTTTTATTCATGGTTAGTTTTACAACAAAACCTACAAGTAGTGTCAGTTCTTGAATCACATGCTCTCTTTGTTGAGATGTTAAAGTTTTTGGGATTACCGAATAATCTTCTTGCTCTACCGTAGCGCCTATTACCAAAGTTTTTGTGTGCTTGCCTTTGTTGCTATTCATGCCCTTTGTTTTTTGAATTTCTTCTCTCTGAGATGCTGAGCTTGGACTGGAATGCTTGGTCAACGTTCATTCCTACTAATTTGGACATTCTTTTTTCATGGGCTTTTAACGAACCATTAGTTCATGAGAGAAAGGACAGAGACGTTTTTTTGACAACTCTATGGCAGTTACAATGTGTTTGAATTTCTGTAGTAAGTTTCTAAGAATTTTTTCAATAATTTTCTTTTCAGTAGTATCTCCATATTGTCTTAGTTGATTTATGATTTTAGTGACTCTTGGAGAAAAATGTTAGATGTTCTCCGAATCTTTCATGGCTAGATTATCAAAATCCTGCCATAAAGATTGGAATTTTAAAGAGATCACTTTGCTAACACATGAAATTCAATTTTCAAGAGATCTTATGCCTTTTTAGACGTATCAGCCTCTTGATTCTAGGGAAGATGTTTTACTTCCCCTCTGCATGATGTAGAGTAAGGCTGTTTTTTTTTTTTTTTTTTTTTACATTATCCTTCTATTCTTTCTATCTGGCTACCATCCATTGTGCAAGTGGATCATTATCTCCTGACCTAGAATAGTCATTCTCTATTTTTTTACAAAGATCAAGAAAAAGCTTTTAATGTGGTTAAAATTAAGTTTTAGATAATTTGATTTCTGGATAGACTTGGATTGTGGACCTATGTTTGCTCTGTTTGAGCTTATAAGGCTTCTAAATGCTTAGGGATAGATAAGGAGTGGCTTTGATCCCAAATAGATGGGTTTACGATTGAATTGAAGCCACGAACTCTATTTTTCTTGCAAAAACTTGAATTATAAAATTTGATGAGAAGCTCACTCTTTTTTCTCTCACCATATAGTCTCTGTGTTATTTTGAGACTTACCGCACACTAAAATAATTGCAAGCCTTCTATTTATAGGAAAATCTAATACTATAAAATAAAATACAAGTTGCAAATTAATTATGACAAAATCTTGCAAAATGTCAACAATGGTGGCTGAGGGACTGAAATTAAAGTTTTGTTGGCTTTACAATGGTGGTTATTAAATGATGGCATGTTGGGTACTAAAATTGATTTTGGAAATTACAAATTATCTTCTCAGTTCAATATGCCAGTGTCTACATGCATATGCTCATTTGTTCAAGCACAACAGAGGATTGAGATTGCTGCTGTTAATCAAGATAATTCCCAATGGTTGGCCCTAATTGAAGTTATACTCAAGCTCAATTTTGATGGGTTTACATTCAATAACCAATCCTTTGCTTGTGTGTGTTCAATTGTCATAGTAATGGAGAGGTCATAATGAAACAAATAACTTCATTAAATGTTATAAACTGGATAAAGGTAATAATAGCTCTCAAGATAATGTAGCATGTGATGGATCTCAATATTCGATGTGGTCAATTAGAAGGTGTTTTAGTAAACGTCACCAAAGCAATTGAAGGTGATGAACCCAATAAAGGGTGTGCAATATTAGTTCTGTGGCTTTTAGGGTGGCTCATAAGCTAACCAAGATGACTAGTAAGTGTATAGATCCCAAAGAGAATGGATTGACAAGGACCTTCCTCCTTAATTGGTTAATTATGTGTGAAGCTTATTGCTTTTTATAATAGGTCTTTAGAGAGAGAGTACTCATGTAAGCTTTACATAAGGAGAATTTTATTTTTTTGTCATCTTTATTGTTTAATAAAAATTGAATTAGATTTTTGAAAGAAGCTAAAAAGGGAGAAAGATATACTAGCAGCCACAAAACATTCAAATCATAATTATATATCCGATAGAGTACCCCAAAAAACAAAGAATATACAAAAAGGGAGAAGTAGCTAAAGGGAGAAGCAAGATATTTAAGAGCTAGTGAATTAGGAATAAAAAATGCTTAATTGGCTAGGACAAGCAAACTAATCAAAATTTAAAGGAGGAAGTTTCATCACAATGTGTGCTTGGGGATCAACTTAATTGATCAGTTATATATTATTTCTTCAGTGTAAAAGAAAGAATAGTAAAGATAGTCTGTGTTAAGGTGAGCAGGAGCAATATGACAGCAGCAAGAAACGAAACCAATGCCCATGGAGTGTTGAAGTACTTCCTCTTCAAAGTCGCCATCCACATGTTCTGACGTCGCTTGCAATGGCTATTTATTGCATTGAAAAATTGAGAATAACTAAACTTATTGCCTCACAGTGTACTTGTTCATCTTATTCAACATGTGACAACAGTTCCATCGTTAGTCACCCAATTCACGATTATCCCACAACGTTGGATTACCTTAAAATCTTCCCAAGAATTTACGAGGCAATCCATAAAGAATATGTAGTCAGTAACATACTTTGACTAACCATCTGACAAGCACAGTTGCTCGTATGCGATTAAATTACTGAGAGAAAGCTTGGTGCTATTTGCAATTCTCAAAGACAGAATTTTCAGCACTCCTTTTTCAGACTTTATGTCAAAAATGTTGTTCGTCTCAACCTTCTTGAACTGAATCCCCGCTTCTTGAAGCTCAGTTACTGAATTTATGAACTTCTATTTCTCTACCTCCTCCCTTGCGTTCCTACGGATCTTGAAGGCCCTATTGAATTCGAAGCACCAACTATCATGTACCTGTCCAAGCAGACGCATGATGTTGTCGATTGGGATTCCGATGGGAGCTTCCAAATTCTTGTTTGGCACAATATCTTTGAGAAAATTGAGGGCGACCTCGATTATATTCATCTCATGTTGGGGGCTTTAAGCCATGGTCATTTCAAACAACTTGCTGAGAACGAAGAATGGAATTTGATTTTTGAACAGAGTTAAATTGCAGCTCAGAGTCAAGTGAATGGGACGCGATATGAAGAGGGGGTCATTCTTGTGAATTGATTGTCGTCTGTGGTGCTTGAATAATAGCTCGATGTTGAAGTAGCCATCGAGAAGCAGTATCTCGATGAACTTGTCTGCGTTGAAGCCGATGGTGTGCGCATAGGTTTTTCGTGCAGTTTCTTCCAACTCTCTCAGGGCGGCAACGAATCTGTCTATGGTCATCCCGGGGCCAGCTCACCTGACTAAGTTTTGTAGGTACCAGAGTTTGTGCTTCTCCATTTCTTGTAGGTTGGGTTTGCCTCGATGGTATGGACCAATGGCGACCATTGTTGGTTCGTATGTTTTGTCATTTACCCTGCGGAGTTTGTTGTGTACCTTGAAAATATAGTGGTCGAACGATGAGCGGGGGAATTCAGTAAGTTTTAATTCGATGAAGAGAGAGACAGGGTCTTCATTCTCTCCTGACATATGGTCTTCACCTAGAAGCAAGCAAATTGTCAATATTTCTTCGAATTTATACGAGACAGAATTTGTTTGGTTAAAAAAAAAATTAGTCTTTACATCTAGAATGCATAAGCGTGCATTGTTCACTTGCTAATCTTGAAAATATATAGTCTTTACATCTAGAATGCATAAGCGTGCATTATTGACTTGCGAATTTTAAAAATTGTCTTTATCTTGAATGAGTAAGCATGCATCGACTTGTTAATTTTGAAAAGTTATAATCCGCATGTAGTAAGTAGAAAGAACCTTCTTGTCTTGCTCTTTTTTGTTCTCAAACCAAACCAAATCAAACCAAATTAAGCCTTCTACCACTAGGTAGGGTTGGCTATATAGATTTGACGACGTCAATAAAATCTGTTAAGGACTATATCCTCTGTTAAATCTATTTGGTCAGGTCATGTTTAATAGTAACTTTCCAACTACTATTGGGTCTCCCTCTCCCTCTCCTACTTATGTCAATTTTCATATTTTCACACCTTATAACAGATGCCTCCGTTGGACGCCTTTTAACATGACTGAATCACCTTAGTCGATTCTCTCATTTTATCTTCAATCGGTGCTATTCCTACTTTGTTTCTAATCTCCTCGTTCCTAATCATATCTCTCCTAGTGATCCCGCATATCCATATTAGCAATTTCATCTCCGCAACTGCCGTCTTCTGAACATGATTATACTTTATTGCCTAACACTCAGATCCATATAATAATGTTGGTCTTACTACTACTTTATAATACTTTCCTTTAATTGGTCTTACTGCCATTTTATAATACTTTCCTTTAACCTTGAGTGGAACTTTTCGATCACACAAGACACCTGAAGCACTCCTCCATTTGGTCCACCCCGCCTGAATCCTGTGACTTATATCAATATCAATCCCTCCATCCTGCTGAACCATAGATCCAAGGTATCTAAAGTTTTCTTTTTCTACATTCTTTTGAGTGTTCAAACTTACTTCTATGCTACTCATTCTCCTATTTTGACTAAAATTACATTCCATATATTCCGTTTTGTTTCGACTTAACCTCAACCCTTTTGCCTCTAACGTTTCCTGCTACAATTCTAGCATAGCATTCACTCCTTCTCTTGTCTTATCTACTAAGATAATATCATCTGCAAATAGCATACGTGACGACACTTCATCCTGAATATGTCTAGTAATCTCATCCATAGTTAGGGCAAACAAGTACGAGCTCTTTTTTGTACTCAAAAAAAATAAAAATTCATAAATAAATAAACTCGGATGAAATTTCATAGAAGATGTCAAGGAGTTACTTATCGCACAATTTACACAGTGATGCACTTTTTTTTTTTTTAAATATTTATATGCTTTTTATCTTGTACTTAAGATCAAATCACTTATACCCTTTAGTTTTAAAAACTTATTTTCATTTTTCTGAAGATTATCATAAATCTTATTTTTGTTTGTATTTTTAACAATCATATGTAAAAATAAAGTAATTTATTTTTTAATTGATTAAGTTAGAAAATAAGATAAAATTTATTTTTATATAATTACTAAAAATATAAAATAAATACAATTTATTAGTAAAAATATAGTTGCAAGTCTTATAAAAAAAAAACTTATTACTTTATTGTTCAGTGAAAAAAATTAATATATATATGGTACGGTCACTTTAGTGGAGGACAACAATGTGAATGGAGACATGGCGTCCAAAAAAGCATTTACAACTATGCCAAAATGACGTAGAATTTTGGAGGTGATTATCTTCTAACTAAAATTGTGAGAGCCAATATCTATTTATCTTGTGCTTTTTAAAGTAAGGATATCAACAAAACTTCTATAGTTAATGGGTACGTGATCCTATTAAATCCGTTAAAAATTCGTTAGAAAATATTTTAATAGAATTGAAACAGCTTTAGAATTAAAATTTAATACACGAGTGTTTGAGATTGGTTTAGGATTTGTCTATAAGGTACTTAATACTTGGTACTTATTTATACTTATAGGGTACTCGCTAAATACTCATTTAATTAATATAACATATTATGTACATTTAAATAATTATAATTTTATTCTTAAAATAAAAGTAATTAAACTATTGTGCCTATGACTATTTGATATGAGTTATTGTCAAGTGATTCATATTTTGAAGTGATTGTTTAATGATCAATTTTGTAAACTTATTTGAATATATAAGTAATGATTGAACTTTTATATACTAATATACTATGTCATTTGTAGTTTTATGAATGAGATTTTTTTTTTTAATATTTGCTTGACATGGAAAATTGTTAGGAGTAGGAGAGGGAGAGGAAGACCTTAGAACAGTTGGAAAACAACTATTAAACATGACCTTACCTACATGGAGTTAATAGAGGACATGGCTCTAGATAGATTTTCTTGGCGTCGTCAAATTCATATAGCCGACCCCACCTAGTGGGAAAATGCTTAGTTTGGTTTGGTTTGGTTTTTAGTCTATACAAATGTGTATTTTGTACAAATACTAATGTAGAGTGCCCAATTGGGTGTCTAATGCCTAGGTGTTTATTTAAATTGCAATGTCCATGTTCACGTTGTTTTGGAAACACTGCAAAAAGTAATTTTCTGTTGAATGTTGTTTCCATAATATTCTGTATGTAACTGGAATTTTAGTTGCTTGCTGCAAAAGATAATTAAAGAATGCTTCAGTCCTTATAGTTCGAGATTATGCTAATATCCTTTGATGGGGATCACTGGAATGTTTAATCTTACTCTCTTTGCCTTGTAAAAGGCTTGTCGCATGCTATTAAGGGGTGATCACGCTGAACGAAATGAATTGATAGAGGCAAAAGGAAATGCTGGTAACGACTCATGTAACAGATATCTTGCTCAGGCTACCTTACTCTTTGCTTCCGATTGCGTGAAAGGTATTTTTATGTTTTAAAAGCTTCCTCACCGTATCTGTATACTCTTCTAATTATTTATTATCCTCCTCATACTGATGGTCACTGTATATTGTGTGTGGATGGATAACACTAATTAAAATAGGGCAACCTAGTGCATGTGTATGAAGTGGAATTTCTTTCACCACCATTATTATTATCATTATTATAAAAATATTGTTTCTGCTTTTCTTGTAGATGGCATTGAGGCTGATTTGTCTCGTGTAGAGGTTTTAAAGGAGCCACTTTTCTCAAAAAAGCTTTTACGACTGATTGGAATTCTTTCAAGTTTTAGGTTGGTCATTTTTTGATCAGTTGATTAAATTCTGAGAAATCTGGAAATAAGTTGTCTCTACTGCATGACTGGATCTTGTGACTACTTATGCTATTACTTAGCTTGTTGTCTTTCTTCATATTATTGATATATGAATAACCCATCAACACCATGTTCCTCTACTTACCTAAACTCACACCCAAGCGAACATCATCTTCATCTTCTTCACTCTACCACAAACAATGCTTAGGCTGCATGCTTTCTTTCTGATATTTTTATTGTTATTGTTGTATTGCTGTTTCAGATGCCCTAGTAATCCTAAATAATTCGTATCTTTTACTATCCTGCACAATTGACCATTTTTCAAATACTAGAAAACTTTTGTTTATTTTTGCTATGAAGTTTGTTAGACAGTTTATTTTATTTTATCTATTTTTTAGGGCAAGTTATGTGTACAGGTAATTCTTATTTTCTTTTATGACCTCCTTTATTTTCCTTCTGAATGTGCCTAAACCCTCTCTTTTGATCCGTTCCAGGTTACAACCAAATATGAAGTGTATAGTTTTTGTAAATAGGATTGTAATTGCGAGATCCTTATCATATATACTTCAGAACCTTAAGTTCCTATCATATTGGAAGTGTGATTTCCTTGCTGGAGTCCACTCCGGACTGAAGAGTATGTCCCGGAAAACTATGAATACTATTCTTGAAAAGTTCCAGTCTGATGAGGTAAGCTTAACATAATGTTAGGTGTTGATCATTATTGTTTGTTGTTTTCCTCTTATGTCATGGATCTTTTGAAGTCATATTCTTCAGCTTTTTTATGGTTTTCTTTTTTCCTTTTTAATATTTATTTGAAGTGACATTTGTCAATTGATTTGTGTGTGTGTGTGTGTTTTCTTTAAGCGTTTTGGTTTGGTCATGAAGAGAGATTGACTACTATCTACTTTGGCTCCATTTGGTGACAGCTGGAGAAGCCATTTTTTTCATCTTATATGATTTTTTTCACCGAAATTTGATTGTCTTTTTGTTTTCAGTAACTTTTAGATGTGTTATTCATATTTATCGAAAAATTGAAAAAACAATGCTTCCAAATTGGACTTATGTGGCAAAAAAGATGGCTTTTTTAGCCGTACGCGGGTTGTCCTATTTTGAAGCATTTTTTCATATATTTTTTTAAAGGTGACTAACAATTACTATAAACAAAAAAGAAAATCAAATTTCAATAACACAAAGTCTTTAGCCAAAAAAAAAAAAAATTGATTTCTATTGTCAAATGAAGCCATTTGCATAGAAATAGGATTGGCTTCAATCATCTTTCAGCTGGATGCTTCTATATTATGTTAGGAACTGAAATCATTTTCTCAAGACTGGAAGTATATTTGCTTGTTTATTGAAGGGTGCCTACGAACTGGAATTACCTTCAAAATTGCAACTAGAACTATAGCAGTAACTAGAATATGTGTGATTTTTCTTTAAAGTTTTTCCTTAAGAGTCACATGTGTTCCATATGTATCTGTTGGAGAAAAGAAATTCTTTTCTGTCCCCCTTGTTTCTTATTATTTCTAATCAGATATATACATATATATATATATATTAAATGTAGGAGTGTTTCCTGTTTCCTTAAAATTCTATTATAATTTTGGCAATTAGATGAAGAGGTGATTTTTCTTTGTCAAGACATCAACGTAGCAAATGAATTGAGATCTTAGTCTAGGAGTTCTTTGGGGGAATTCATATCCTCCCCTTAAGGGACTTGAGATCCCGGTCAGTTTGATAGAGAGACCTTTACGCAACAAAATTAAATAATGTGTTCCTGTGCTTACTAATGTACTATGATATTTGCAACACCTAAATGTGCACAGGGGGCTTCCGTTGCTTGGTCAGAGGCAACCAGTTCCTAGAATGCTCGAGCCATGCTTAGCCAACCACTTGGCTGTAAACCACTTGTCCTAGTTGTGTGGCTAATGACTGTCCCATGCCACCTAGATTGTCTATCAATTGAGGGGTCTTCCTCCTTTTTCCTCATTCATTCATCTTTTTCAAAGCTAAAATTCTACTCTAGCCCACACCCCCCAAATTGCCTTAGTTCTCAATCCACTGATCTCCAAGGGCCTCTTATCATAGACGATACTCAAAATTGTTCCCAGATGGCCAAAACTATCAGCTTGGTCCCATTTACACACTAGGACAAGGCGGAGGCTAGGATTGATGTGATTTGAGTTGGTGAAAAGATTATTGCCTTAAATTTAAAGTGTTTTTACTTGACTACGATCAACTTTAGAAAATTAATCTATGTAGTTGACCAAAACAATTTAGGCTTGTTAGTGTAGTTGTTCAAAAAGGAAATTTTGGCTCTCACGTCGCTATTTCAGGAGATAAGAACATCCCTCTCTCTCACACAACTTGGACAATGGTGACCGCCGATGATAATTTAGGGTAAGTATGCAGTTATGCTAAGCTATATATTTCAGGGAAAGGTTGGATTTGGGTTGGAGGTTCATTAATAATTAGAAAGGCAAAATCCATACAACTCAACTTGGCTCAACAAAGCCTTATTCCGAAATAAGTTGGGGTAATCTACACAAATTATTTTCCTTCATTCATTTATATCATGGTTTATATTTTCCATGAAGTTATGAGTAAGGTTTTTTTCTTCAAAATTTTAGTCCATGTAATCTTAGGTTTACGTTTTGTCTTCTTTACCTCTTCTAATTGGACTCGTATATGTTGGACATGACCAAACCAAGTTAAACGGCCTTCTCAACTTCTTTTCCATCAGTACCACCTTAACTTAATATTATCACACATTCATCTTAGCATTATTATTTTTGCTATCTTGTAAGAGTGTTGTTTTTTAATAACCCAAGAAATGTATCATAAAGCATAAATGATCTTATAGCCTTCATATAAAATAGCTATCATATAAATTTTTTTTTTTTTTTTTTTTTTTTTTT
>JAVXUM010000046.1:18416283-18431708 GCA_035590655.1 Pouteria glomerata
GAAAACATCCGATTACTCCCTTATCAAAGTGATCAACTTCTCTTTTTCTGTCTGAGGCAAATCCTTGCATGGAAAATGGGTTGCCACATCTCCCCTTCTTTAGCAAGGTTAATTTCTTCCAATTCTTAATTCTATGGCCGTGGGCCATCTTCCAGACATTTTGGAGCTGTTCATACTTTTCTCGGGTCCTGGATTACCTCCATTGCTTCCTTAATTGTTCCTTTATACTTCTTTCCTCTTATTTTCCTTCTTGGGACAGTAGAGAGAGGGGTTAAAAATAAGCATTCTTCATCTTCTGGTTGAAGGCTAGATTTTCTTTTTTGATTCCCTAAGCTTTCATCTTCTAGTTGGAGGCCAAGTTTCTTGTTCTGGTTGCCTAACCTCTAAAACCATCATAAGCGGTAAGCTAGTTTTCCATCAGCTTGCTTGTGTTTGACCACGCGGGAACTTACTTAATCACATTTTTGCGGCATCCTTTTGTTCGGCTATTCTTCTGACCATTTGGGGATGGGAATTCCCCTAGGTGGTGCTAGTTTTGGATCATCCTCCACTTCAGAATAAAGCACCTCATTTGTTATATACGCTTCTTCTATATGGAATTGCTTGTGGAATGTATTGATTGTAATGATCTTGTTATTCCATATAACCTTCACACACTGGTGATATGTGGAAGGAATAGTCGCAAACCGATGCAACCATGCTCGTCCCAGAAGAACATGATACGAGGTAGGGGAATCAATAACATGAAACTTTATAGGGGAAACAATCTCTCCCACCTTCAGAGTTACTGGCACATATCTTGGTGATCTTTGCCCTTGGCTTCTAAATCCATTAATGGTAATGGGTTCTTTCAATAAATACTCCTTGGGAATCCCTGTGGCTTGAAATGTTGTTAAGAGGATTATGTTAATGGAAGCCTTGTCATCCAGGAAACCTTTTGAAAACTCCATACCATTGATTTCTACCGGAACATACAACAGACGATTATGCGATTGTTGAACTTGTCTATCCCCCTTTGTGAAATTGAGGGATAAAAGGTTCTCTTTAAAAGTTCTACCCACCAATTTGCTACCTTCCATGCACTCCTCCTGGTTGTCTTGCATTTTTTGGAGTAGGGCTTTGACTGCCTTCATTCTAGTCTTTTTAATCAACTCCAGCTGATTAAAGAAATTCTTGAATTGAAGAGTCTTACTCATGGCATCTGCTCTAACATCATCGAATTCAAGACAGGTTTCCCACATTGGTGCAATTACCGCGCGCACAGGAATTTCTTGTTGTTCTTCATGATGGGAGATTATCATCACATTCCTATTCTCTTTATGCCGAGGCAATGGATCTTTAAGGACATCCCTCAAGGTGATTTTTAGATCTTTGTTGCTCACCATCTCATGAAATAGAGATGGGAATGCCCAACAATCTCTTGTTGGATGCCTTGTCGTCCGATGGTAGATGCAAAATCCAGGCTTTCCTTCTTCCTGCGTCGTTAGGGGATTCTTGGCTTCCGGCAAAGCATCTACACCATCCATAATCCATGTTTCAAGCAGAGCCTTTAAATCAGAATTGGAAATGTGAGCTGAAAAGGGGGCTGGCCTTTCATCTGTTTTCTGCTGCTTTCCTTGATCTCCATTTCTTCCATAAATAGATGTTGCCTCTTTGACTTCTATGGTATATATCCCATCTCCTTGTCGCGTCTTCCCTCTCCACAGAACATCATGGTTACTACGTGAAGGAATCACTTTTTTCATATATTAAAATGAGATTACAACATGATATTTATACACAATCTTACCTAATCTGCAGCTATCAACTTCCTTCAGCAATTTAATTCCTATAAATTTAGGACAAAAAAATTGCATATCCTAATCTAAAATGTAATCACTCTAAAATGGATCTATACAGATAATCATCCCTAAAATGGATATATACATATCTGTTTCTAAATATATATGATTTACCTATACTCCCCCTCAAGGTGGGAGTATACATTAATCATTCCCAGCTTGTTTACCAGACTTTCAAAGCTTAGTTTATGCAAACCTTTTGTTAGAACATCAACAGTCTATTCTTTGGTTGGAATGTAGTTTAAGTTGACCCTTTCATTATCTATCTTTTCTTTGATGAAATGCCGATCGACCGTCACGTGTTTAGTACGATCATGATGGACTGGATTTTGTGCCATGCTTACCGCTGCCTTATTATCGCAGTATATTCTCATAGGTACATAGTTGGGCATCTTTAATTCATTCAACAATCTATTCAACCAAATTCCTTCACAAATTCCATGAGCCAAAGCTCGAAATTCAGCTTTTGCACTACTTTTTGCGATTACGGGCTGTTTTTTACTTCTCCAAGTCACCAAATTGCCCCAAAGATAGGTGCAATAATTTGAGGTAGATCTTCTATCAATTGAGGAACCTACCCAGTCAGCATCGGTATAAATTTCCTCCATTCTCTAATTCCTTTCTTAAAAACAATCCTTTACCTGGTGTGTTTTTCAAATACTTTAAAATTCTAAACACTGCTTCTAGACGTTTCTCTTTTGGTGAGTGCATGAACTGGCTTAGCATGCTAACATCAAAGGTAATGTTTGGTCGAGTATAAGACAAATATATTAGCTTTTCCACCGGCTTCTGGTATCTTTCCTTGTTGACTTCCTCTCCTCCTTCAAGTTCAAACTTAATATTAGGATCCATTGGAGTCTCGGTTGGTTTGCAACCTAACATTCCCACTTCTTGAAGTAAATTGAGTACATATTTTCTCTGACTAATAGTGATTCCAACACTGCTATGAGCCACTTCCATACCAAGAAAATATCTCAATGTTCCCAGGTCCTTTGGTTCAAACTCCCCTGCTAGATAATTCTTAAAGGATTCTAATTCTATGAAATCATTCCCAGTGACAATGATATCATTTGCATACACAATAAGAATGGCAATCTTTTGATCCTGAGAATGTTTGTAAAATAGTGTATGGTTAGTTTGAGCTTGAGTGTAACCTTTCTCCTTAATAGCTCGAGTAAATTTTTCAAACCATTCTCTAGGTGATTGCTTCAGTCCATAGAGAGATTTCTTTGATTTGCAGACTATACTATTGTCTCCTTTAAATCCAGGAAGAGCATCCATATAAACTTCTTCATGTAAATCACCATTTAGGAAGGCATTCTTCACCTCTAGTTGTTGAAAAGGCCAATCTAGATTAGTTGCCAAGGATAGGAGGACTCTTATAGTATTCAGCTTGGCTACGGGGGCAAATGTTTCTTAATAGTTTATCCCATGAGTTTGAGTGAAGCCTTTGGCCACTAGTTTGCTTTTATCCCTACTAATGCTTCCATCTACATTGTATTTAATAGAAAAAAACCACTTGCAGCCGACTGTTGTCTTCCCTATAGGTAACTTCACCATTTACCATATATTATTTCTTCTAAGTGCATCCATTTCTTCTTGATTAGCAACTCTCCAATTTGGTTCAGCTAGAGTTTCTTCTATATTTCTGGGAATTGCAGCTTCTGACAGGGCAGTGGTGAAAGCATGAAACATAGGAGACAGCCTTGCATAGGAGACATACTTAGATATAGGATATTGAGTATAGTACCCGGTTCCTTTTCTAACAGCAATAGGTAAGTCCAAAACTTGTTCTGGAGCCTCAGTATGTAGAGCCTCAGTGTTCTGCTGAGTTTGATCTGTTTTATCTTCACTGTCCTATGGATTAGAGTTCAAGTCAAATTGGCCTTGCTGTTTGTAATTCCTTATTGAGTAAACAAGTAATTGTCCCTCTAACCTAGGGCCAAGTCTAGTATTTTCTCCCCTTGACTGAGAATTATCTTCTCTTGTTTCCATAATCTCTGGTGATATAATATTAGGCATTAAGGGTAAGGAGTAAAGGTCTGTGGACTGAGAAGATAGAGGTTCTGTATACTGAGATTAAATTTCTGTGGGTTGCGAAGACTGGAATTTTGCAGACTGAGGAATATTCCGTGACTTATCTTCATGTAACATATTCTTCCCTTGAAGATAAGTATGGGTAAAAACAAAGGAGACATCCATGGAGACAAAAACTCATCGAAGATGAGAAGAGTAACATTTGTAACCACGTTGGGTTGGGAGTATCCAATAAATACACATTTGATTATTTTTGGATCAAGTTTAGACTGATTTGGTGAGTGATTATGAACAAACACAGTACAACGAAATACTTTTAGGGGTAGAGATGATGTAGATTTGAAGGTTGGGTATTTTTGGAGAAGAATAGACATAGGAGAAGAAAAGTTGAGTGTCTTGGAAGGCATTCTATTAATAAAAAATGCAGCAGTTAATACAACTTCCCCCCAAAGATACTTAGATACATTCATGGTGAACATTAAATCTCTAGCCACCTCAAGAAGATGTCTATTTTTCCTCTCAGTTACACCATTTTGTTGTGGTGTATCTGTGCGGGAAATCTGATGGATTATCTCATTCTTAACAAGATAATCACCAAGAATTGAGTTAAAGTATTCTCTTCAATTATCACTTCTTAAGGTCTGAATTGGGGTATGAAACTGAGTTAAGATCATGGAATGAAAGGACTGAAATACTTTGGTGGCATCAGATTTTTCCTAAGAAGATATACCCAACAGACTCTAGTATGGTCATCAATGAAAGTGATAAACCACCTATTGCCTGAGACATTTTTCACACGAGACAAACCCCATATATCACTGTAGATTAGAGAAAAATGTTGAGATTCTTTGTATGATTTCATGGGACATTGTGCACGATATTGTTCAGCAAGTAAACAACATTCACAATTGAAGGAACTAGGATTTTTATTGATAAACAAAGCTGGAAACAGTCGTTTGAGATATTGGAAATTTGGATGGCCTAACCTATAATGCCTTAACATTATTTCAATATTATTGGAACTAGGAGAAGATGCATTCTTAGCCAAAGCAGTAGTCTTTGCTAAGTTTTCTTCTGTCTCAAGATAGTAGAGTCCATCTCTTACTCTAGCATTGCCAATCATCATTCTCGAATTTAGGTCCTGAAGTTCACAACCAGTAGCATAGAATTTAACACAGCAGTTTAATTCATGAGTAAGCTTGCTGATTGAAATCAGATTGCAAGTCAAATTGGGAACATGAAGGACAGAGTGAATAGAAACAGTTTTTGATAGATGGACTAATCCTTTTCCAATAACAGCAGAGTATGTGCCATCAACCACTTTAACTCTTGATCTTCCAGAGCATAGAGTGTATGAGTAGAATAATCATAAATTACCTATTATGTGATCAGAAGCCCCAGAATCAAGCATCCAAGCAGTTGTATTCTTGGTATGCAGTGCAGTACCTAAAGTAGTTGCAGAACTACAGGTTGTAGTTGAACTCAGCAACTTCTGCAATTGTTCAAGTTGGGATTTGTTCAGGAAGATCCCATTCTGTTCTGGTTCCTTTTGAGACTTAGCAGGTTTTTCTTCCATTTGTGCTTGAAAACCTTTTCCTCTGCTTGTTCCTCTAGGTTTCCAGTTGGTAGGTTTTCCATAGAGATCCCAGTAGCTGTCTTTTGTATGTCCTGGATTATTGTAGTGGTTACACTAGGGTCTCCCATCTTTGTCACCCTTTAAGTAGTTTCTTTGATCTCGATCATTTTTAATGGCAAGAACTATTGTTTCAATGGGTCTCTCACCCAATGAGGTGGTAGGTGTTTCTTTGTTTCCTCCAATTCCAAGTATGACTCTTCTTCTACTTGCCTCCTTTTTGACTTCGGCAAATGCCTCATCTATTGAAGTCTGAGGTTTTTGTCCAAGAATTCTCCCTCATACCTCATCTAGGTCTCGGTTTAATCCTGTTAGAAACTCATACAACCTTTCCTTCTCCAAGTGTGTCTTGAACTTTATGTTTTCTTCCAATTCTTCCCAGTCAGCTTCATATTGTAAATCCAATTCTTGCCACAGGAGTTCACTGTAGTATTCTGTCACTTCCAGATTTCCTTGCCTTATCTCCTTTAATCTATTCTTGATCTCAAATACCTGAGAGGCATTCTTAAGATCAGAATAGTTAGTATTCACAGCATCCCAAATTGCTCGTGCTGTTCGAAGAAATAAATAGGTTCGACTGACATGAGGCTCTATGGAATTGATTAACTAGGCCATAACAATGGAGTTGTTAAGTTCCCAGTTGGCATAAGAAGGATTTTCTTGTTTGGGTTGTTTAATATCTCTATTGAGATAGCCCATTTTTCCTCTACCTTGAATAACGAGAAGAATAGACCTAGACCACTGAATGAAATTTTTTCCATTCAGCTTGTGATTGGTGATCTGCAGTGTGGTCCTTTCTCCAAAGGTTTGAGAAGCCATTGGAGATTGGGAAGTTTCAGACGAAAGGGTTTCAGACTCCTTACCAGAACTCATATTTTGAAGAGACTAAAGGGAACAAAACCTTAGTCGAATAAGATAATTAAGGGTTGGAAGGCTAAGGAGGACAGAATCTTAACCTGGCTATTTGTTTGAGGAAGGGCTGAGGAGGATAGACCTTAGTATGAAGAACTATGCTTTGGTACCATGAAGGAATTACTTTTTTCATATATTAAAATGAGATTATAACATGATATTTATACACATAATCTTACCTAATCTGCATCTATCAACTTCCTAGAATCAAGGAAATAAATTCCTATAAATCAACAATCTAATTCCTACAAATCTAGAACAAAAAAACTACATATCCTAATCTAAAATGTAATCATCCTAAAATGGATCTATGCAGATAATCATCCCTAAAATGGATATATACATATCTGTTTCTAAATATACATGATTTCCCTGCACTATGCAACATTGGCATAGGAGGAGTATTGAACATTCTAGACGATCTTTTTATTGTTTCGCTAAGATTTCTTGCGACCAAGCAAAGACTAGAAAAGTCTGAGAATTGATGATTGACCAAATGCATTTTGAACGCTGTATGCATTTATTTTATACACATCTTCACCATTTGGTCTTCTATGAGTGAGTCCTGGATATCTATCCCCTTTTACCTGAAGCGGCGAATGTCTGACAAAAGATCCTCCTCTTACTCCTGAGTTTCTCACATGAGATGAAGCGTTGTCAACCTTTGTTCTACATAAAAGAACTTGGCATAAAACTTTCTTAACAAATCATCCCATGAACTTCTCAACCCTACTAGGAGGTTGGCATACTAGGTATAAGCCTTATGGGTTAGGGATTTGGAGAATTTCCTTAATCGCAAGGTATTATCCTGAGCTTGCATTCCCAGAGAATCAATAAATCGAATAACATGTTCTCTTGCATTCTCCTTTTTTCTATCAAATTTCACAAACTTTGGCACTGTATACCCATTAGGATATGGCTTTTTTGCAATCGTTGCAGGATAAGGAGGGCGTAAATCTAGGTTAGATCCCATGAGAATAACATTGTTTTCATGTTGGGTTAGATTCCTGACATGACACTTCAACTAGTCCTCCAGCGTGAATAAGGGTGGTGTTCCTTAAATGTCTTGAGATTGGGTAAGGGTGGTATTAGTGGGGTTAAGTAGAGGAAGTTGAACTTGGGGAAAGGTGAGTAAAATGGAATTGATGGGAGTTCTCTGTTTGGGGGAAGGTGTAGTCTAAGTTGGAGGTATAGTCTGACTTGGATTGGTGTGAGTCTAGTGAGTAGCGGGTGCTTGACTTGGGGTAAAGTCTAAGACCATAGGATTTACTTGGAATAGCATAGTTTGAGAGACACCCTAACGCCTTAGGTTTTGTGGGGTTATGGTGGGGTTCAGATCCTTTGGTGTAGAAGATGGAACGATAAAAATTGGGTGGTGGGTAGATGCTAAACTTTGCTAGAGGGCTCTGAGAGCCTCCATCATTACTTGCTGTGTTTGTTGTATGGCAGTCTTGGTTTGTTAGGAAGCCAACATTTGCTCTGTAAGTATCCGTACTTGGTTTGCAATGGTGGTTTTTGAGGTTTCCATCTAACGATTTGTCTCCATTATTACCTTGATCATTAGCCATTATTGATATATCAACACTCTTCCTTAGTAGAGCTAATTGTGGGGGTTTAGGCGGACTGAGCCCAACCCTTTCTGGGAATTATGTTGGATATCAAGAAATGGCGAGACCACCAGAGGCCGGAGATGAGAATTAGGACAATCTGAAATAAGGGAGAGAGAGAGAGAGAGAGAATAGATATAGTAGTGGGGTGGATGCTTGATCATCAATGCTAGACTCTCTAGAGGAAGAGAGATTGTATAGACAAGGAAGGAGTCCTTTAGGCAGGAATTAGGGCTTTAAATTCGTTAAGAGAATGTCCAGCTCTGATTCAACGTACCTAGTGAAGGGTAAGAGTCATCCACTTGATTCTCTCTCTCTAGATTAGCTAGATGAATTCTAATGGTCCCCTAGTTCTAGCCTCCAATTTATTGAATCTCCGATGATCTTGCTAATCATTAATTCACTAAAGGAGTTCTCAGACCTTGTTCTAAGTCCAAGGAAAATGTATGTTCTTACGGTAGGATTGTTGCCGCGAATAGGTTACCGTCGATCGTTTTGTGTGTAATTAAAGGTGACACAACGTATGGGGTTGTGTACCGCGGGATGGTATAACAACCTTGGGTTGTTTAACCGTAGTCCAAGTAAACCAAGTCAAATAAGATGTACTAATTTAAGCAAACAAAGTGTACAACAATAAATGGGGAATAACAAAATTCGAACCTAGGACCTCCTAGAATCAAAGTTCTGATACCATTATAAGTTACCCATTATTCCAAAAGCTTAAACTGTTAGAAAATAGCACAATAATGTATATCAAACTATTTTAACAATACCTAAGCAAAACAAGAAAACATTGAACATACATTTAGTACCCTAAGTTCCCTGGTATCTAATAAATCCTGAATTGTTAGTTTAGCAGCTGCGGAAAACCACATACACAAAAAAGTCAACAACTTCAACTTACAAAGAGAGTTTCTCCACCCCATCGAAAGATCATTTATTCGTTTCTCCCCATATCATGTACATCAAACACACCAGAACTGCTTTGAAGGCCTCTTGCTTGGGCTACTCTTGTCAAAACTTGTTGCATTTAACAGTTGACAAGCTTTATAACCTGTTAGTCATGAACACGCAGTGGACCATAACTACACTGAAATAGCCGCATTTTTTTGGACACCTAATAGTGAATGAGGAGATCGGCCAACTTTTGTCATGCTTGTATGTTCAACACCAATTTACAAGAGTATGTGTCAGAAAATCAGACTATCATCGTAAAAATTAGTTAGATAGTTACTGAACTGAAACGTATATGTAGTATGCAACTCAATTTCGTCTTTTTTCCCCCCTTTTCTTTTTAACAGATTTTGTGGGCACAAAAGTTTCAGCAAATGTCCCTCAAGGCCATCCTTGACCGATCAGAGTTAATTCCTGAATTTGTTTCTTTGGGAGAAAATAGTTGCGGCAACTCTGGTTCATTAACTTTCTATCTGTTGCTTCCTGTCATTCTACGTGACTATGATAACAAGATGACTGTTGACTGGAAGCTCATTAGGAGATGTTTGTCATCGCCAATCTTCAAGACTCCGGAGGATCCCAGAGAGACTGCCATCCCTTATTTGAATAACCACTTGATACTTGCTAATGGTCGCCATGGCATAAACGATGTCAAAAATAGTTTGGTATATGCTCCATGCAAGTCTACATTTTTCTTTATTTCTGATGTTGTTCGAGAAAGGAATGGATACAGCCAATATAAAGCTTCAACAAATCATATAGAGCACTATTTTCAAACGTAGGTAACTGATCATGCTTTTTTCTAATTTATCAATGTTACCACATATATGTCAGTGTGTGAGCATGTATGTACATATGTTGATGAGTTTCTTCTTAAAAGCAATGTGTAAAGTTTATTTTTTCCCTTAAAAACACCACATAATACACTACAACTTACAATTGCTGCGAAGTGTAAGGATTTCACACAAATATGGCTATGATTTCTTTATATATTTTTATCCTGTTTTATCTGCTCTGAAAAATAAGCTCTTGATTGTTGAATTAGCCAAGGACCTAAAGTTGGTTCTTGCGGAGATATCCTTATGACATCCTATGGAGGTCTCCAACTTTGTTCCTTTAGTATTCTTTATTCAATTGAAACCTCAGGGTTTTATTTTAAAACTTTGTCCTCCCGAGATGAGGTCACACTTGTTACTTGGATAAATCCATATGAAGTCTACTGTTACAGTCCCCATGGCTGACATGATTAACTCTGGGCAGTGGCCTTTTTGACTTGGGAAATTTTATCTTATATTCTAAATCTGCTACAGGTTTTCGTTTTTTTTTTTTTTTATTGTTACCATTTTTCTTTTTCTCAATATTAAATTGTCATTAATTTTCAATTGAAAGAGTTTGAATTGCATTGTACTTTTGAGAATCTGTTCTACTGGTAATGATAAATTGCTAATGACTTTATTATAATCTGTTCAGTTTTACATTGTGGCTCTAATAGGTGGACTATTTTGTTTAATATTATGTAATTTATTTCCTTTGATCATTTAAAATTTTGGTTTACTGTTTTTGTGGTCATTTTTTTCCCATATAAATTTTGGTTTCCTGTTTTTGTGATCATTTTTTTCCCATAATATCATTAATCAGGTTCAGCATTCGTCTTTCATACCCTGAACAGCCTCTTTTAAAAGCAAAACAGCTTTTTTGTTTGGACAATTTACTAAGGAAGGGAAAGAATGCAGGTACTCAAATAGTTTATTTTTATCTTCACTTTTGTTACTGCCATTGTGAATTGGGTTATCTTTGCTTTGGCTGTCGTTTGTTTTCAAAATACGTTGACATTTTTGGTTGTGATATCACTTTACTGGTTAAACTGTTTGATGTTTGATCATCTGCTTCTTGAGAAGTATAATGTACATGATAGCTGAGATTCTTGTAATTAGATTCAACTCTGAAGTGAAAATTGATGCTCATTATATCAGTGTTTTGGGTGCTAAGAGGTAAGGGTTTCGTTGGTAAAAGGAAAAGATTTACAACATAGAATTTGTATGGGAACTTGTCTCAAAAAAAAAAAAAAAAAGAGGAAAAGAAAAGAAAAAAGAGCATTTAATTGTTGTGGGTGGTGTTAGGCGGATCATCCTAAGCTGGTGGGTGGAGGTTGGGAGTGAATGCAATTTTCATACTAATTGAAGGATTAAAATTACCATTTTAAATGTCAACTTGGTGTTTAGGTCTGATGAAAGCTTTCTCTAGGCTCACACCTATGAATTTGAGCTGAACCCAAGTCTATTATTTGGTGATGTCTTAGGACATGGATTCTGATCTTTAGAGAAATATAAGGACTGAAGTAATGAATTTATCAATTTGCACTTTCAACGATTGTTGGCTCTTTGCAATGGAGTTGATCCATAGAATAGTTTTAGATGCTTGAGCATTGCCCCATTTGTTAGGTACCATAATCCTTTTCTTTTCCTTTCTGAGGTGAGTTGTGACAGCTGGATATTCTCTGCTATTTCACCTTCGTCTAATCTATGACTTTTGGTCTATTATGTTTATTTGTCTCTCCAAATACGAGAGGTTGCATGCAAGAGAGGGTGTGACAGTTTGATGTACATTCTTGGGCCCCTCCTCTTCAAGTCTCTTCCTTGACAGAACAAGGATTTTGGTGAAAGTGGACATCTAATATAGGAACCTATATATACTTGCATGTGTTGTGCATATGAGCTCGCATAGGAACAATCTCTCTCCTCTCTTTCTCTATTTCAAATTCTTTTTGCTTCCTGATTAGGAGCCTATAACCTTTATTGAACTTTCCACCTCCCAATATGCCAACGGACACTAAATTCATTCCCCACCCCAAAAGAAATCAAGTTTCCATTGTTTCCAACTTCTTTGCAACCAAGGCAGGAATAGACCTGAAGAGCGGTTCAGTGCACAAGACTCCCATCTATGCGGTGTCTAGGGATGGGCAATGTACACGGTCTTGTCCATAAACTGTTTCAGAGTAGTGAATCTATGACCTTCAACTTACAAAAGAACGACCTTGTTGTTGCAAAAGAATAGACCTTAAGGTGACTTCATCAAACCCTTTAATGATTGTTGTTGTGGTAACCTCCTTTAACCATAATATGTAGGTACATTATGATGGGTAATTGTTGGGATTCGAGAAAATTGAACATTGATGGGTGCTAGTTTGTGTTGTTTCATTTTATTCTCTCCATAGAATTGGTTTAATGTTTCTATAAAGGAAAAACCAATATTGGTTATGGAATGAAATTTGTTAGAATATTCAACATATTTATTAGGATAGTATTTATTTTTGGTTATTAGCATATTCAGCTTATTCTAGTTTCCTTCTTTGTACTTGTTAGAGACTATTAGTATGATTGTTTCAATTTTCCTTTCTTGTGTTGACAGCCATAATTGACTATATTTCCTTTTCTGATTGTAAACTTCAATTATAAATAAGAATGCTTAGAAAGGGGAGAATACACACTCCTTAATTCTTCGCTTTGATATTCTTACATGGTATCAAAGCAAAAAAAATAAAAAGAGAGAGAGAGAGAGAGAGTGAGAGGAGGCAAACCGATTCTGCTTGTTGCTAGTGATCTCTTTGGTAATTGGAGTCATCGGCTAATAGTCTCTTGAAGCTCGTCGGTGACTAGTGACCAAGTCCTAGTGGGCCCAGTGCCGGAGGAAGTCGCGGTTGGTCTCACACGCAACCTTTACCTCTGCGGTAGATCTCATGCGCCGAAGGTTCCCTTGGCGCATATAGGTGCGTGACCCGCCGAACAACTACCAACTTCTTCGACGGCGGTCGCATGGATTGAATGACTGTTATCCTCTCTTGGATTTGATGATTCAGTCACTGATTACTCGCTATTGAGTTTGCTTGACTGATTCTAATGGCTCTTTTTTCTTTGTCCGATTGTTATGCTGTGATTCACTGATTCACCGGTTTGCCCTTCTTGTTGATGTCAGCCGTTCTGATTGATCGTATCGTGGTGCTTCGTTTGCTGGTTCTCGTTAATTGGTGTGTTGATTGGTGTTCCATTTGTTGCTGAGTTTATTAATTAATCTGCTCTTCGTATTGCGGTGCCTTTGCTGGTTTTCATTCATTAGTGGGCTTTGTCTCCTGGTAGCTATTTTTTTTTTAAGACCCCTGGTATTATTATGTCAAAGCCAGAATTTTCATCTGACCAAATCCTTCATCAGACTGTTCTTCTCAAGACTGATGATGTTTCTCATTCTATTACACCCAGGAAGTTAAATGGAGACAATTATTTGAGTTGGGTGATGCAGTTGAAACCTTTATTCGGGGTAAGAACAAACTGAAATATATTATTGATGAAGCACCTCCCTCAACTGACCCTACATACAATGTTTTAACGAGTGAAGATGCAATTGTAATGGGCCTTCTGTGGCATAGTTTAGAGTATTTTGTTTGCCACCAGGGTTGAATTTTGTGATTCCTCTGAACGGATATGGGATTGCTTTGTCGAATCCGACTCTCAAAAGAGTAATGTTTCTCGCGTTTATGAGTTACACGAGCAGATGTTCTCTACAAAACAAGGTGACAGATCTCTATATGAATATTATAGTCATTTAAAAAGTTTATGAGAGCAGTTGTTGCAATATCACCCCTTTAGCACAGACTTACTATAGCAGAAAAAATATTGGAAAGAATTTATGATTGTTAATTTTTTATTTAGCCTAAATCCTACTCTCTTGAGGATTTAAGGATCAGATCTTAGCAAGCGAGACATTGCCCACTGTAGTTAGTGCTTACTCTCATATCCAGCGATCCTCACTAGGTAGTCGTTCCTCTATCACTGATAATACATCTTCAGATACGGATTCTTCTGCTCTTGTTAGCTAGCACAATTGTGGGGGGTCTTCTTGTGGTTCCCGTGGTGGAAGGAATGCTCATGGTGGTTCTCGTGGAGTAGGCCGATCTTTTGGTAATAAAAGTAATTGCAAGTGTGATTTTTGTGTTGGAACCAATCATACAGAACCTTATTGTTGGAAGAAGTATGGTAAACCAGAGCGGGCATATCATGTCAATGATCATAGTTTTACACAGCCTTTAGTGCCCCCAAATAGTACTCTCACGTTTGATTCTCAGGAGACATACACTTTGAGTTCATCTTAGCTCCAAGAACTCCTTTAGTCGTTACATGTTTCTATTTCCTCTACTTCCATCGCAACTATGGCAAATTCAAGTGACCTTGCTCTTGTGGCCTCTACCTATGGCAAATTTAGGTAACCTTGCTCTTGTGGCCTCTACCTCTCCATCCTGGATCATTGATTCAGGAGCCAGCTCACATATGTCTAGTAATTCTTCCTTATTCTCTAATCTTCATCCTCTTAATCATAATATAGTGTTAGCAGATGGATCATCTCGTCATGTGTTTGGTAGAGGGACTTTTCATCTCTTGTCATCTCTTCATTTGGAGTCTAGCCTTTATGTTCTTCAATTTTCTTTTAATTTCTGTAAGTCAATTGACTAGATTATTAAATTGCTTAATAACTTTTTTTTCCAAACTCGTGTGTCTTTTAGGATCTCAAGATGAAGAAGATGATTGGTTCGAGGCATGAGAAGGATGGACTTTACTATCTCGATTGTGATCCCTCTCCAGAGAACTCACCTTCTACTGCTCTCCGCATTACTATCTCTCCCCTTCAGTGGCATCGTCAACTAGGTCACTCGTCTTTAGCAAGATTGAAACTTCTTGTGCTAAATTTGAGTCCTATATCTAGTTTAGAGTGTGAGGCTTCTCAGTTTGGCGAACATCACCGTAGTACTTTTTCTAGTCATTGTATTAGTCGTGAGTCTGAGTCCTTTACTTTCATTCATACTGATGTTTAGGGGCCTTCCCGAGTTAGGAGTGCCAATAGATTCTTTTATTTTGTTCTATTTATTGATGATTTTTCCTGTATGACTTGGCTTTTTTTAATGAAACAAAGAATTGATTTACCTTCTGTCATTTCTCATTTCTATAATGAAATTTTCACTCAGTTTGATAAGAAAATCAAAATTTTTCAGATCTAATAATGCCTTCGAATACATTTAATCTGTTGTTGACCACTTTTGTCTTGAAAAAGGAATTATTCATCAAACAACCTATCCTCGCACTTCTTAACAAAATGGTGTTGCTGAGCATAAATATCATCATGTGTTAGATGTTGCTTGCACTAATGTTTCAGATGAATGTTCCTGAAATTTTTTTGGCAGATACTGTTCTTACTGCCTGTTATCTTATTAATAGAGTGCCTACACCTATCTTATCTAACCAATCTCCCTTTTTCTGTTCTTTATCCTGATTGGTCACCTTTCTCTCTTTCCCTCGAATTTTTGGTTGTGTTGCCTTTATTCATATCCTTGATCCTGGGTTCGATAAATTATCATCTCGTTCTTGTAAGGGTTTTTTTTTTTTTTTTTGTTGGGGG
>JAVXUM010000046.1:18451200-18466090 GCA_035590655.1 Pouteria glomerata
AGGGGAGTGGGTGGAGTTGATTTAGAGGAAATTCTTGACAGCATGTAGAAGAAAATACAATTGAGGCAAACCAGTTGGTTTTGTCATCTGCTTCCTTGATAATTGCATCCTCTAAACCAGTGATTTCATCCTCTGAGATACAAATTCTGGTTTCTCAATGTGTGTTCTTTGTGGTGGAGGCCATCATTTTGCCAATAAATCAAAAAGCTTCATAATCAATTGACTATATTTCACATGCTTATTGACTCTGAATGTACAGGCTCGAGGTCACAAAACCAAGTCTAAATCATTGGAAGAGGTTCTCAAGTCGAGCCGCAAGATGGAGGCCAAGTTAATTGGATATGATGAAGCACCAATTGATGTTACCGCTCCAGACGCTGTTCCATTGGACAACTTGAAATTGCAGGAACCTTTTAGAAGTCACTGTAACGTGAAAGTGTACGCTCTAGTTGAAGAGCCTAAGAAGACTTCCTCGCCCGGCATTAGATTGATAAGACAGCCCCAATCTCCAATTGAGGCGCAGGGACTGCAGTCTACTGCAACCACTGAAAATGATATCTGCAATTTGAACCCACAGACAACAGGTATCAAACGGGAAAGTTTTGTGTGATTTAAGTTGTGTTTGGATGGAAAAAAATTGAAAAAGATGGTGTAGAAGTGACACATGGCAAAATTTGATAGGAGGAAGTTGAAAAAATTTCGCAACTTTTTATAAGTTTTGGTGGATTTTATCCATCCAAACATCAACTTAATAGGTTTCTGTTACACTCATCTTACCATAAGTAATTTCTCAGGTGGTTCGCACAAGAAAACAGCAAAGTCGCACTTGAATGAAATTTGTGCTTCCAACTATTGGAAACCGCCGTCTTTTGTATGCTGCAATGAGACAGGACCAGGCCACTTGAAAGAGTGAGTTCATTGCCTTGGAAATTCTTCTAGCTAGTTTTAAAGAAATGATTATCTTAGGTAAATTTTGCCAGTATGTGGTAGCTGATTTCTTTATGAATTTATTTCCTGGACTCCCAATATGTTTATTTTTTTTCCTTCGGCCACTTAAAAACAATTTGGCTTTGGGAAGCATTTTTGACTTTATAATAAATGATTCTTTAAAGCATTTGGCAGTTATCTTCTATCAACTTCGAATCGAGATTTTGCTTGCGTAAAGCAATTTGAGGGGCTCAAATGAAATCAACAGCGTCCTGAAATACTTAGTTTCAAAATTTTCAATTTAGAAATTCACTTGAACTCACCTCTGCATCAAGCTAACCTATTCAGAACACCTCAGCTCTTAATAATTCGAGGGTGTGCCTTGGCACTATAAAAAGGTTGCTCATTGGTGACCTAGAGGTTGTGTGAGTCTATGGCTTAGTTTAGGAAGAAAAAAAGTTAACTTTTTTGTGTACCTGGTTACTATTAAGCTATTAAAAAGCTAGTTTTTTTTTTTTTTTTTTTTTTGTGTTTAGGAAGGGAAAAAGGTTAACTTTTTAGTTTTTTTGGTAATTTGACATTTTTTGTCCTTAATGATTTGAAAGAAGTTTAAAATAATTTAGACATTTTAGAAAAAAGTCAAAAAGGCTGAGTAGGCAGAAGTTAAGAAGCCGGCTAAACTTTCCAAACAAAGCCTAATGCTTGTAAATAGTTACTATATGTTGACCCTTCCTAGACCTTGCATAGACGGGAGCCTCGTTGCATTTGGGCTGCCCTTTTATAAAATAATCCAATTGACCTTGGTGAAGGTTTATTGAAGGAATCCCTGAAGTTCAATAATTTTCGATTCATGAACTTAACACCGTTGCTTCTCCACCATGTTATATCTTTTTACAGATTCACTTTCGAGGTTACTCTGGACATCGAAGAAGCCTCAGAAGTAATTGTAGCTGTTGGAGCTCCTCATGCAAAAAAGAAAATTGCAGCAGAGCATGCCGCCGAAGGGGCAATTTGGTACTTGAAGAATCAAGGGTACTTGCTGGAGGAGGATTAGTGAGATTAATCTAACCATTCTTCGGTAAAAAGGTGGAAGAGTCATTTGCCCATGCAGGCAACAATAGACTGGTAACTAACAAATCCCAAGACAATTATCAACTTCCTGTGGACTTAAATTATATCTATGTTAGAACCGTGAACTGCTGCCTATATATATATATATATATGGGGGAAGGTATGGGCTATTCCCTTCTTGTGTGTCTATGTAACTAAATGTCATATATATATATATATATAAATTTAAGAAGCAACAATGGGGAAAGTTATTTCTTACTACCCAAATCAAAAGTCTCACTATTTTTCTTATAGTTAGAAAAATTAAGGTCCTCTTAACTTCCATTTTCAAGCATGAAGTGTAAATTTAAATAGAAAAGAAAAGGATAATAACGCATCCCATGAATCATGGGATGAGTCAAATGCAATTTTTTCAGATTAATTTGAGCATTTCAATTTATTTGAACAATACTGAATTTTACACATAGCCTTTCCTTATTCCCATGTAATTTGGTCGCTCAATTTGCATATTTATTTTATTGTAATATAATGTAGGATCACTTCTCGTTCAAAATTTCAAAATGGAATTAGAAGAATAAATAAATCTATCTAAACCTAAATATAAATTTGAAAATTTTGTTTTTAAATTATAAAATAACAATTAAATTTGTTAAATATTTTGTTAACCACAAAGAGCTTGGGCTGGTTCAGTTTTTCGGTATTTTATGCGACACTCAAGTCATTAGACATAACATTCTATTATTTAAAATTTGGAAAGTGCTATTCCATAATTTAGGGATTTGACCTTCAATCATGTGCAATGGCACTATTCATCTTTAGAAATCATTGTTTGATGGCTGAGTGGCAAATGCCAAAAAATAACCTTAATCACAATTTTTATTATTTTTGTTATCTTTTGGTGCTCCAAATACTCTCTAGTGTTGGTTGTGTGGCATTGTTTTGAATACTTTTGAGTAAGTTGGTGAAGATTTTTTTCTCGTAAAGAACACAACACACTTATGGTGAAGTAGCACAAGCACAAACAAATAAAGTGGATAAACAGTTATAGGAGGCGTTTGGCAGCAGCAACTTTAGCAAATTTTGGTAGTTTTTTGTTAAAAATTGTTAATTGTAATTTTTAGTGTGTTTATTGAAAAAAATGCAATTTTTAGCAATTTTGAAGAATTTTTAGGTATTTAGTAAAATTGTTACTGTAGCAAAGGAGAAAAGTGATAATTTTTGTGTGTTTGATAAAATTTTTTATTGTAGTAGAATAAAAAAGTGTAAAAAAATAGAGCTCGTTGTTATATCAAATTATTGTAGTAAAGTTGAAAAGTGGTAAAAATTGTAGTTTCACCAAACATGCAATTATAGTAGTAATGATAATTTTTAGTATTTTTTTATTAAAATTTGTGCAATCAAGCGGTGTGAGTGAGGAATTTTTGTTGATTGCAATGGGATTTTTATTGGTGGCAAACTATTTATATTGTAACTAAATGAGAAAAATTAAAAAATAAAATTGGTAAAAGTTATAAAAAGTTAGGAAAATATTTGATAGAGAAAGTTAAAAAATTAGTAAAAATTAGTATTTTTTATTTTTGGTAAACCAAATAGCCTCTTAACCTCTTCTATATACGCATCTTAGATATTCTTACAAATGATACTAAAAACATTTTCTTAGGTTTATAAAAATAATTGCAAATAGTCCTTTAAGAATTTTTGTTTACGTTCATTTTAGGCCTTAGAACAATTTTCTAACCTTTTAGAAAATTACAATGCCTATTCTTGATAAGAATTTGTTTACTTAAACTCTAATACAAGATATTACGATTTAAAAAAAACTACATATGTCTAATACAATGTATGCACAAAACACTTATATACATTATGTACATAAAGATTTAGGATAGAATGAGATAAGAAGATAAGGGACTTATTCTATTCTTGAATATTAGCTCGTGACATGAATTTTTTTTACCATGCGAGTAATAGATTATTCAAATTTAATTTAGAAATCATACAAAGTTTGACAATGCATTTAACCCATAAGTTTGTTCAATTTTAATCAAGTTGAGCTTGAATAATTTGATTATTTTAAATTTTTTGAGTTAAACTAGAAGTTAAATGAATTAGAAATGGCATTCAAATTTGATTTGATTTCATATAAGTCGATTTGAAATAATTTTTAGTCAGTTGAATGCAAAATAATTTGATAACTTTTACCAATGATTAGTTAGAAAATAATTGAAAAGTTTTGCGAGCATAAAACAAAGAAATTAGGCTATTACGTAAGTCATTTACCATATTATTTTTATTTGGAATTGTAAATTATACTATTTTATCGTATTATTTTATTTATGATTGCTAAAATAAATTAGGATAAGTTACACTTTAGAATTTTTGACCCAAAAAACATAATATTCATTTTAGTTTAAAAGATATGTTTAGAAGTACAAAACTAATTGAATATGTTAAGTTTAACTAAATTTGTGCCATTTAGGTTACAATTGGTTGAGGAAAAAAGTTTTTCACAAAAATAAATAAACAAAAATATAAATTTTATCCATTTTATATTGAAAATGAAACATTATTTTTATTTTTAAATATATTCAATTTATCTATATTTTTTAAATAATTTTTTTAGTAAAATCATATATGAATTTATATAGCACATGTGATACAAATTTAATTAAATATATATATATTTTTAACAAATTTACCTTAATCATGAAACAATTATATGTTAACTTTTAAAATAGCGAGATCTTGTGGTTTTTTATCCAAATCACTACGAAATAAAGTGAAATTATCACAATATTTTAAATTGTTTCGACTCATCCACTGTTAGATTCGTAAAATAATCTTTTAAAATTAATTTGTAAAAATAAATAAGTTAAATTTAAACACTAACCAAATTTGAAGGTAGACGTCATTATTTGATCTAATAATTATTCAAGCAAAATTTGACCAACTAATCAATGGATAGTTGGGCGAATTAGAAAACTAATTAGGTTAATAACTTAACCAAAATGAACCGTAATATTATAAATAAATCAAAATAATTAAGAATTACCTAAAATTCTAATATTTGTTTAATATTAATCTCTTCTAGTTTTATTTTTTCTTTATAAATTCGTTATCAGTCAAAAGTTATTTTTAATTAAAAAGGTAGGTGTTATATAAGTAATTACATATTAATTTTATAAATTAAAAAATAAAAATTTATCGTGCAAACTGGGTATTCGGTCCAAAGTTATTTTTAATTAAAAAGATAGGTGTTATATAAGTAATTAAATATTAATTTTATAAATTAAAAAAAAAAACTTATCGTGCAAACTAGGCCGAATACCCTGAATTATAAAAAAAAAAAAAAAAAAAAAAACTTATAATGAGCTTACATGAATAAAAAAAATAAAAACAATTGGGGAATAAATTTAATTTATAAGCATTGTTAAATGAATTATAAATGATTTATACGAATCACCGATTCAACTAATTTTAACGATTTAAATTGATATTTTATCATAATGAGTTTAAATTATAAATAAAACATATTTTTAGATCAAATTACGAATTTATTGCATCAACCGATCAAATTAATATGAGTTTTAAAACATTGCAATTAGTGAGGAATTACCCCAAAAAAATTAAAAAAAAAATAAAACAAGATAGGGCCCAAGTAAACATCTGGGTCAAGCCCAAAACTTCAATCACAGCTGAGCTGATAGCCGAGGAGTGAAGCACCGGCGACGGCGAGTCCAGGAGAATGCAGCCGCCGACCATCACTACCCCAAACCCTAACATCCTTCCTTGGAAATCGACTTCTCCGGCTATACCACGTCGCAACCACTTCACTAGAACCCTCATACCGCCCGCGGCGGTCTCTTCATCTTCCATTTCTGTTCGCTTCTCCTCTCCACCCTCACAACTGCCCCTCAGGTTATCTCTCTCTCTCTCTACATATATATATATGAATATTTATATGTATATATGTAAATATGTATTTTTTTGTAACATTTTGGTGTTTTCACCTCAATTGCGATCATTACTGGATGTAGATACGCAGTGCTTGGGGCTGGTTTTGCTGGTTTGTCTGTGGTTTGGCATTTGTTGCAGGTACACGCTCTCTCTCTCTCTATACATATATGTATGTATATATGTCTTTGTTTATGGATATTAAGCTGTAAGGCGCAAAGTGATTGAAGATTTCAAAATTTTCAAGCACTTTCTGATGAGAGATTTATAATTTAGTTCGATTCGATTCGGTTTAGTGTGTGATTTGTAAATATAGATTCAGTTGTAGCTCACTTCTTTTGCAGCACATTCCTAAGGAGTTGGATGTATGCATAGATATTTATGATGAGGTTGGTGTTGGTGTGGGTGCTTCCGGAATGTCTGGAGGTCTCCTTCACCCTTATTCCCCCAAAGGTTCCCATTTCCTCCCCTCTTTAATGATATTTCAAAAAAATAAAAAATAAAAAAGGAAATTCCTGTATCCACAACTGAATTCTTTGTGGTCTAATTAGTATAATTCTAGCAGTTAAGCTTCTTTGGCGGGGTGCAGAGTGCTGGACGGAGAGTCTAAAGCTTCTAACCATTGCAGAAGAAGCAGTTGGGTCCTACAAGTTGGACTCAGAAATTCCAGAATTTGCTCAAAATTCTGATAGATTCATAGTTAGAAGGAGGTATACTTTCTCTTTTTCTCTATCTTCCTAAATAGTGGTGCTAGTTGGTAGTTTTGTATACCTTTTGTTTTTGCGATTTTTTCTTTTCCATTTTTTGGTTTTCCTTCTTTGTGTGTTATATGTTGGCAGAGAGCTAAACAATCACATGGTGTAGCAGTTAATGGTTATTGTCTTCCAATATGTTTTGAAGGCTTCTAATTTGTTGAATTTTTATTATTATAACACATTTTATCACGCTCATGAATGCTAACTTTTTGTACCTGAAATCAACCATGGGGTGTTGTACTTTCTTTTTGTTGCATTTACTTTTTCATGCATTAAAGATCCAGATAATCAGTTTAGACTCCTTAGGAATTGGGAGTTGGCTTTGATTTTTGTTTTCTGCGAGGATCACTTTATGTGCAAAGATTTAAGATGGGGTTTATTTGCTTCAGAGGCATTCTGAGACCAGCAGTTAGCTTGAAGCATCTCAGTGCTCTAAATATTGTAAGATTTTTTCTTTCTTTCTTTTTTATTTTTTTATTATTATTGTTAGAAGTTGTCCCACATCGGCCGATGAGAAAAGTAGCCCATGAGAAAAGTTATTTTCCTATATAAAAGATGGACTTCCTTCACCTTAACACCTAGATTTTAAGGTTAAAGTCCCTCCTCTTATGTGTTGTTGGGTTTCTGGACTTTTATATGCAAAATGATGTAAGATTCTCTGAACTACCAATAAAGCAATAGTGGTTTATGAACTTCTGAATTGGTATTAACATGGTTTTATCTTTCTATGTGGTAGTAGAATGCTCAGAAATGCCTTGCAAGTTGCAGAGTCGAGTCCATTGGCAAGGATGCTGCCCAAAATCTTATGCCCAATTTATCCGTACCTTTAAACTCTGCTTTTTACATGCCTGAGGCTATGAATGTTCACCCTCAACGTTACCTTGAGGTCTGAAGAAACAGTTTCACATGATTTCATTGTTTTACAAAGTGGTATTTTTATTTTCTTGACATTTCTTATGCTTTTGGTTGTTTATTATGCGCTTTTTTTAGCATGTGAAGAGCTGGCAAAAGAGCTATCAGATTCTGGTCTGAGAGGAAAAGAGTTGCGTTTGCACAAGAAGTCCATTAGCAATCTTCTTGAACTAGCAGGTACACTAAATGCTGTTTATTCAGTTTGTTGTCACTGCAATCAATCTTTAAAAATTAGTCAAATCAGGAAAACACACAATTTGGGGCTTCAAGTGCGTAACTTATCTAACTTCTTTCCATATATGCTGTACAAGTGTACATCAAATGTTTTGTTGAGCTTTTATAAAAAGCACTACTGCAGTGTGCTGCTACCAGACATCGGTTATGTAAAGGTGCCTGACCTCAATGCAATGGACTGCTTGACTGAACTACCTTGCCAAACTGACCAACACTTCTTAACTCTGCATTGACTAAAACTTATTAACATGGATGCGTCTCCAGTGAGATGTCTTGGTCAGCGATGATGACTGGTCGCCGATGAAGCTAATGGTGGTGGCTCCGATCACCGACGGTGGCTGTTGGAAGTGGCATCGGAGATGGTAGACGATGTTCTAGAGTTTTTAGGAACAATGTATTTGCATAAACATATTGATATTGTTAAACTGTATATATATACTTGAATATTCTTGGATTGGCTACAGTAATACCAAGTTGAAGAGAAGAAAAGATTAAAGAGTTTGTTTTCTCTTCCTCTCTCATTTTATTTTTATTGAAGAATTACAATAGAAAAGACACAAATCACAAGATTATGAAAGGAAATAAATCACAACCAAATCATTGGAATTAGTCAACGTATTCTAGACGATTCTAATAATTCTAAATCAATTGATTTATGTATTTCTTTTTGTCAGGTGAGTACAGTGCTGTAATTGTTTGTCTAGGTGCCAGAGCTGTGTTTCTTCCAGAACTTTCTGGGAAGCTTCCTTTAAGGACATGCAGGGGTGTCATTGGCCATTTGCAGCTGCCTAATGAAACTTGGTAAAAGCTATCTTTATATGTTTATTATGTGCTTCCAAGCAGCAAAAATTTTGCACCCGTAGGCAATATTTTATAATTCCCGTTTCATAGCTTCTTGGTTGTCGTGCTGGGGAATAGCATTCAAGAAATCATCTACGAACTTCTTGTTTTCTCATTTCTGGTTTTTGGTATATGTTCGTATTGAACTTCACTCTGTTGCTTGAACAACGTATTTCAGCGAAGATCTTCCAGACCACTGCCCCTCAATATTGTCAGATGCGTGGCTTGCTGTCCACGGGCCTCGCAATCTGTATTTGGGATCAACATGGGATTGGAACTCCAGAAATTACTCAACTGAAGTCCCTCCTGACGAAGCTTCGAAAGCCTTCAAAGAGCTTCTGCCAAAGGCATCTGCCCTATACCCGGGCATAAAGAACTGGGCTTTCGCCGGAGCAAGAGCAGGTCTGAGGGCAATGCCACCACTGACTCCCCACGGATCGTTGCCGGTTTTGGGTTGCGTAGATGATTTTGTAGGTCGGTGTACCACTTGTAAGTACTGGTTATTTGGAGGGCTTGGATCAAGGGGGCTGTTGTATCATGGTTGGCTTGGAAAACTGATGGCACAGGCTGTGCTTTCCTGTGACGAAGATTTGTTACCTCCTGAGCTCACATCTTGGAGGAATAAGAAAGCCTGATAAATTACAACTTCCTATGCTCTCCAGTTTTTATTCAGTCTTGTATTATATCCCGAGACCCAGGAGTCCAAGATCAGCTGCAGTAGAAAACACCCCACAAAATCATCAGCTTAGTGTTTTGCTAAGCCGTATTCAGCTTTGTTGTTGAGTAGACTACCCGTTGAAAAGTGAATTGTGAGGAGGAAAATTGATGAAAGATTTTTCCTTGTAAAAATGATCAACCTATCATCGCAATTGGGGGGGAAAAAATACACTTGTACGTTGAAATTTCTAAATGATTCACATAATCAGATCATTAAAATGATCTACACAACCAACTCCATAACGGTTGTGAAATATCATGGCAATTGGCTAAATATGAATAATTTTACATTTAAACCCTTAAAATTAATATTATATTTAGTCATAACTCTTCTGTTAAATTTTTCATCAAAAAAGTTACTTTTAATCAATTTAATGTCATGAAATTATCTTTATATCTTTAATATTAATAATAATAATAAAAAAAAGAAGTATGAAAAAGAAAATTGAGATTTAATGGTAAAGAGAAATGTGGTAGTTAGGTGAGATGTGATAGATTTGAGAAGAATAATTATCACATCATGTCATCTATTGTTATAATAACAAAACTTTAATCCTTCATTTTTTGAAATATGTTTTTAAGATCGAAAAATTTATCATGTGCTCGAAAATTGAATACCAATGTTGGTGAATGAGGTCGATGATTGTATTCATGACGATGTCACATGTTTAATTTGTTTTTTGCACCAAAAGATGATTATATCAAAATTTCAAATAGCGATGCTTGTTCAAATTTCTAAATTATTCACATAATCAGATTATTAAAATCATCCATTCAACGAGCTTTGCAAGACTCACTATGTTTTACTCAAACTTTATTGACTTTTTTTTTTTTTTTTTTATTGATAAACAAGTTTACTCGTATTACTTTGATTAAAATGATTTCGTTATTGAAACTAGTATTTTAAACTATTTAACTCATTAGACATCACATACGTACTGAATATGTTTTTATAAATATATTATTAAATCGATATTTAAAAATTTTACATTTTACTTTGTATTTTATTAGCCTAATTGCATTGGCACAAAATTACAAAAAGTTTTTAATAATTTAGTATATAATTTCTGACTGTAACTTTTTGTATATAATTTTTTAATCTCGTTTTCAAATGTCAAATCACGAATTTATCATTTATTGTGCCCCTTAGTCAATTGTGTTCGGATCATGAAACGTGGAGGAAATTGTAGTTGGGAAGAATTAAAAAATCTATATAAAAATGGTTTGTAATTTATATAAAGAGTTCCGAAAGTTAACATCATTTAGTTCTGTGTGTGTGTGTTTTTTATACTGTTACTTGAATTTTATTATTTTAAATTTTTTTATTCTCTTACAAAAGAAAAATGTGAATAACCTATTTAAAAATTATTACATAAAAAATAAAAATAAAATTTTGATAAGTGAAAATGGCAATGAAATAATGAGTTTGGTAAGTGAAAATGGTAAGTTTGGACCTGTCAATTTTAAGTTTATTTACCATAAAATGAGATGAACTAATAATTGAACACCAAACTTTACCATTTTATTTTTATCGTCTCCCATAGTCATTCTATTATTAGTTTGGACATTGTAGGTACAGTTTCTTGGTTTCCATTAAAATAAAACTAGGCATGTGTAATAGCCAGAGATGAAAATTTTATTATTATTATTATTATTATTATTATTATTATTAACCATAACCGAAAACATTTCATCTAAAAAGTCAAAAAGTTAGAAAGTTTTAAGGGGGTGATTAATTTTACTGTCTCAGTAGTTAACTTGTATCCTACGCGCAATGACCACGACTTCCGTCTCCTCTTCTCCTCCTTTTATATATTTTTTTTTTCGATAGAAATAAAATATACATGAGATTATTTTCTTTTTTCTTCTTTTCCTTCTCTTTTTCTTTTGGTGGGAATAAAGCATATGTGAGATTATTTTCGTATTTCCAAATTATACTATCTAGACTATTATTATTATTATTATTATTATTATTATTATTATTATTATTACCTCTGCTAATAGATGGTGATTGATTGATCCATTCTTTTTTGGCATTCTTCAACATTGTGATCTTGTCGCCTTAAAACATGTGCCTTAAGGAACCCATACTTATTTTGACCTCATTCTGAATTTGATGAAAAAAAAATAAGGAAAAAGACAGGAGGAGATGTCGCTGATGAACCTTTGCATGTGGGTGGGGCTAACCCTTGCAACTCTCTCTCTATCTCTCTCTCTCTCTCTCTCTCTCTAAGTCTCATTCATAATCTCTTACTATCTCTGATGATGATTGTTGGGTTTCCATGTGAGGAGGAAATGGGAAATGGACAAGAGACTTATAATACAATCAACTAAGGTGGCTACGATTGAGATGAGTCATAACAAGTTGCCACGAAATATCAGCTAATCTTCCTTAAAAAAAAAAATGAGGCTATCTCCAATTTTGGATTCTTATAAATTTAAATTGGTTTTATTTAACTCAAATTAAGTAAGAAAAGATAGATTTTAGAGATAAAGGAAATGAAAAAATATTTTGATTTTGTGCGCTTAGACTCCATAAATTTTATAAATACTTATTTAAACTCCATGAAATCTTTAAAATTTGTATCGCATTTTACTTAGATATCATTTGTTAGATTTTTCATTTTAAAAGTAAGTACCAACCAATTCAATGTTATAAAATTCCTTATGTACTCTTACTGATAATAAAAAAATTCTAATAAAATGACAATTTTATTCTGTTTAATTTTAATAATATTTTTATTTTATTTTACTAAAATTTATTGCAAAAAAATAATGCAATTAAATAAATAAACTATCAGTAAATTTTAGCATTTTCTACAATAAGTTTTGACAATACAAAATAAGAGTAATTCTTTTAATACTAAAGTATAATAGTAATTTGACAGTATTAAATTAATCAACGGTTACTTTTTTATGAAAAACCTAATAAATGAGATTTGAGGAAATGTAATATATGTAGTAAAAGATTTAAGTACAAATTTATAAAATGTGTAAGATTTAAGTATATAAAATCAAAAATCACGTGAATGTAGGGAAAATAAAGATGGTGTTTCGATGACAAAAAAATTAAAAAAAGTTGGTATAAAAATGACACATGATAAAATTTAATTAGAAAAAATATAAAAAAAATTATAATTTTTTTTTAACTTTGTGTAAATTTTGGTGAATTTTATCATGCGAAAATCAACCCCCTGCATAGACTACAATTAATAATTGAGTTTATCAATTTGTTTACTAGCTAAATGACCAATCACGTCCATTAAAAATTTTATCGAATTTAAAAAAAAATGTGCTCAATCTTTTAATCTTCTCGGCCAATTCCAAAATAGTTTTAGTCAAATCGAAGTCGAATATTTTAACTATTTTACAAAAATTTAATCGAATCAAGTTTAAATCTAAACAAACGCATTCCTTAAATTATTTGAAAAAAAAAAATAAAAGAGAAAAAAATAAAAAGAAAAAGCAATAATTTCTTTATTTTCTCAATTTAAATTGAGCTACCTCTGACACGCAAAAAAAAAAAAAAAAAAGCAGAAATGATAAATTTCATTTCCAAGCCCAAGTTTGCAGATTTGATCTGGCCCAATAAATGGGTGTGGGCTTCAAATGGGGGCTCAACCCGTTGTCAATCTTTATTAATTTTTTCAACTTTCTTTAACTTTTACGAATTTTTTTTTAACTTTTTAAAATTTTTACAAATTTTTATCAAACACACAATTTTCGTCAAAAGCAACATTTGACAACACTTGATAAAAGTTACCAAAAAGAATGATATTTTTTTTTAATACACCAAACGTGCCCTATGAAACACCGAGGTGGGAATTTCATCTGCTATTAATACCAAAGCTATTTTTTCAACACTCGATAGGTCATGTATCAATTTGGTTGCATGATTTAAAATCAAATAATTTTCTTTTGGATTTATTAATTAATTAATTCAAAAATTGTCAAATTTTAATAACTTGGATAGTTTATTAAGTTTTCAATTTTAAAATGAATAAATAAATGTTTGGAAAGTAATGAGATGCCGAAATTTCATTAAAAAAATAATTATATAAGCCACTTTTAAAAATTGAATTCATATATAGAGAAAGACGAGAACGAAAAAAGAAATGATAAGGGACATGAAATTAAGTCCCCCATTGGTGTCTTTTTTTTTTTTGGATAATCAGGGTGTCCGATTCAGTTTGCGCGCACCTCGACTAATCCCTGAAGTTTTGAAGTTAACGACAGGGTAAACCCTTAGTGGTCCTGAGAAGACTCGAACTAGTGATCACTGGAAAACAAACCCAAGATCTTACCAGTTGAACTACCTCTCAGATTCCTATTGATGTCTTTCCTATTCATTGAAAAATAATGGCAGTAACAATATGAAAAATGTATTTATAAAAATAAATTTTAAAACTTGTTATATCTAAGAAAATTAATATAAATGGTAATAATATGATATTAAACTGTATTTAGAAAAATCATTTGTAAAACTTATATTTAAGAAATTTCATAGATAATACAAGAAGTTACGTTTTATGCTTACGAATTTTTATTAAAAAAAATTAATTTTTATTAATTTTTTCAAATTTTTCCATCTTCTATCGAATTTTTTTTTAATTTTTATAAAACTTCATCAAACGCTGAAATAAAATTTAACATGACACTTGCCGCACTTTTACACAAAATTTATACAAGATGGGTGCGGGATCCTGTGAGCAATGACCATAGCTCAGCTCTTTCGGATCAATTAGTGTGTCAGATGTTCAACAAAAAAAAATCGCAAAAATTAGTAGGTCTAGATTTTGTTAATATATATTATTTTGAATATAATTTTTAGGGGGTGTTTGGAGTGATAAAAATTAGGATAAAATGAGATAATTTATGAATTCGTAATTTGTACAGTGAGATAAAAAATAAATAACTTTTAAAAATTTTCAGAGTTTTTCGTCAAAACAATCAACCCCCTAAAAAATTACAACATTCGTTAGACTTTTCAAAAAATTCTCGCAGAGCCTTGTAATATAGCAACTCAAGTTTAGCCCGTTGAGGTGGTTTTCAAGTTTAAAAACCTTGATTTTTATAGGTTTTTAACAATTTTTCCATTAGCAACTGTGTATAAAATTTTTCCAAATGTTATTTTCTTTAACTTTTGTTTAAAAAATTAAAATTTATTTGTTTTCGGTTGTGCCAACATACTATTAAGTGATAAAGTTCTTTTTCTTATTTTTATTTTATGGTGGGTTCGGAGCTAATTAACTAGAAATAGCAGTGTTTATGCCTAATCGGTATAGAATTGATATTAATTAATGCTTGTCAACGTAGACAATTTATTTTGACAACACCCATGTCACTGAGTTCATTTGGAGGTAAAAAAATATATATATATATATATACAAAAAGTTATTAAAAGTTGAGTTATTACAGTAATTTAATATTTGGTACAGTCTCAATTTTTGTTATTTTTTTAGTCTATTACAGTAAAAAAT
>JAVXUM010000046.1:18505279-18519248 GCA_035590655.1 Pouteria glomerata
TAAAACTCATTTTAATTATTTCATTTTCTCAGAAATAATACAAAAATATACCAAAATAAAATACGGGGTGTTACAACTACTTTTTACACATTCACACCTATTACAACTCTAAAAAAAATTATATAACTTAAGTTTGATTAATAGAATAGCTATAATTTTTTTAATATGACTACCATCATCCAAGTTACCAAACAAAACTCATTATCAATATTTTTTGAAAAGGTTTCAAAGCCGTTCCGACAAATTTCTCTGCAAAAATTAATATTTTTTACTATTCATCTCTGAAAAACGTGATTTGCCACCAAACGCTCAAATATTATCCAAATCATGTTTTTCATTATTTTTTATTACTTTTCGTTACACCAAACACCCCCTAACAGCACTAGAGGTTTAATAAGAATGTTTCTCATTACTAAAAAAAATAATTATTATTAATTTTATTGTTTGTAAAATTTATTATTACATTATATGTTATATTTATTAATATTATACTTAAAAGTATTCATTAGTGTAGTAAAAAATGTATTTTATTACACACATAAATACTTGATTTTGATTTTTGTAAATTATTTTTATGTTTAAAAAATTTGAATTAATTTTGATTTTTTAATAAAATTAAAATATTAAATATATTTTGGTAATTTTTTGTCCAAAATTGAGGGAGTCACTTGCCCCCTTGCCTTTATGCAGCTCTGCCACTGTTCATAAGTGTCTGTTTGGAGTATCAAAAAGTACAATAAAAATTTAAAGTTAGTCAAATTGAAAAAAAAAATGATATTTATTGTGTTGCTCAAAACTTCAAAAAAAAGTTAGAAAAAGTTAAAAAAATTTCCAAAAAAATTGATAAAAATTTAAAAAAGTTAAAGATTTTTAGTGTGAAAAAAATGAAAAAACAAAAAATTATAATTCTATCTAAATCGTTAGATTTTTATTCAACAATCTTCAATTTGAAAATTATCAAGTAAATATAAAAATACGAGTTAGCCTCTCTTTTTTGAAAAGAAGAATTTATATTTTTTTAAAAAAATATAAATGTATCTGAATTATTAAATTTTAATTTAATATTTTTCAACTATAAATCACCGAACTTATATAAAAACGTATGTATGCCCTTCAAATTCTATAGTGATCGGTTCAGTTGACATAGTGTCTTCTAAATTCTATTAGAAAAAAAAAAAAAAAAAATTATCTTTTCTATAATAAAATCCTAATTCTTGAAAAAGAAAGCACCGCTTTATCTGAAATCTTTTTCGAAAAATGTTATTAATATTGTGATAATAGTAATTTTATAAATAAAAGATATTTTGATTTTTTAATTTTTTATTTTTTTGAAGTGAAACTTACAAACAATATCATTTTGGTAAACTTTTTCTTATTAACTAGATGGGGTGCACAGATTATGCATGCGTGTGATTTTTTTAAAATAAATATATATTTGTTATTCTATATAAATTATTAAATAAATTTAAAATAACAATTTATTGAAACACTTTTAAAGTATTAGATAGTTTGTGTTAGTAGTATTTAAGTAAATAATTTATAATTAAGTGACCTTTAGAAAAGAAAAAAAATGTAAAGATAATGAATGGTCAAGAAGAGCATTTAAGAAATATTAAAATATGTAAAATTAAATTACTTAATTAAGCGGTAGTTATTATTTTTTTATTTTCATAAAAAATATTAATAACTGTGGGAAGCATAGTGCCACATCCATAACTTAATTATTCAAGACGGACGGTATGAGAATATAGAAACTAACTAAAATAAATAAAACATATTTGAAGGTTAAGTAATAATATAATAATAATAGTCAGAGTAATTAAATTTCTTTTCTCATTCATATATTAAATAAATAAAAATGACATCAATAACATAATATTAAACATCACACCTCGAGGGACACAAATAAAAATACAGTCATTCAATGATAATATAAAATTATGTGTTAAGTCAATCCATCAGTCTCAACTTAGTTCCAGGTAGTTACTCCTTAACTCGCTGATTCATCTGAAATATAGATGAGATGAACAAACTTGCTTAATAGGTAAGATATGCTAGTATACGTAAGTGACCAGTAATTAACATATCACACTACTCACAACAATATCCACAAAATATAAAATACTAATCCTAGTGTCATGAAATGCTATGACCAATACATTTTTTAATTTCCATCTACCCCTAACCATATCTTGGAACGGGTGAAATTTGCTAAAATATGTGGGATTGCTAATCACATCCCAATATATAATTACAGGTGGGGGACCGTGTTACACCCTACCTATGTAAAACTTAGGAAAATCGAGTTACATGCCTCTTTTACTAAGAAACCAAATTACACCCTTGGTCAAGCATTTATTTAGGTTAAGTTGGGTCTGGTTGTAATTTGGAGAAAATCTCATAATCATATCATATTTTATGATTAACGTCTCAACTCCAAATGACTAAATTTTAGTCATATATATTGACTAAAGATTATTTGGTATTTTCAAAAACTCATTTTATCATGTTCTCAAAAATATGGATTCCATCCATATATATGACCCATCCCTCAATATATCAATGATATTACAATGGCATTCTCAGCCAACCAACATACTCAACTCATAATCGGATAAAATCACTCCAGCCCAATACGCATAATATGCTCAATCATGTGTAATAATTCTTTTTAATAATTCTCAATATGAAACAAGGCATGATATATCCAATCATTAATTAGATCTAATTCACATGATTTTTACATTAAAAAACATTAAAATGTAATTTTAATCATGTTTTTAATATAAAATTAGGGTAACCCCAGTCACTTTCTATACTTTAAATAGCATTATACCAAAATGGGGTCGACCCTAACTCCAACCACGTTTTTAATATAAAATTACACACTGTCTAGAATGGGTCAACCCCTTATTGGGTTAGGGTCAACTCCAATAACTCCCTAAATGAAAACTTGCATTTTGCCCTACTGCGGTCGATCCCTTTCCTGGTGGGGTTGACTCCAGCCCACTTATTTTTGTAAAATTTTCATATAGTGTGTGTTATCTTTCCCAGGCCATTCTTGAGATGCTTAACAATATCAACATATATATATACATCACAATATTCAAATAATGAATTCTACAACATCTATTTAAAATTTTACCTCAAGAAATGTGAAGTTCAGCATGTATATGCATATGTACATATCTAAACACATATATAAACCCAAATCTTTAAACTTAAATAAATCAAGCAAATAATATATCAAAATCTTTCTAATAACCTTTAGAATATAAATATAAGTCTTACCTACCTCAGATCCAAAGAGAAAAGAAGGAAATGAGGAGATTTTAGTTTTGACTCTTGAACTTTTGACGCTGATGTCTTACACTTTAAGCAAAATCACACGAAACAATAAGCACCACAATGATTACGGTATCGAATACTACTCGATCTGTAGGCCTCCAACTTCGAATCACACTTTCTCTATCTACCCTCTTTCATCTCTCTCTCTCCCCTCATGTTCTCTGGAAGACAAATAAGCCAAGAAAGAAAAAGAAAAGAAAAAAAAAAAAAAAAGAAATGAAGAAAAGAGAAAAGAAGGGCTAAGTCCTCAGCTCGGTTGTTCAACCTAATACCACTTCGAGCCAAACTTGGCCTAAGAAAAATAACATAAATCAATCCAATCTCAGTTTAAATATTTTATTGGTTCAAAATAATATATAAAAGACCAAAAATTAAATATTAAGTATTACATGTAGGATCACTAATGCAAGAAAGCGAAATGTTTCACCTTATTCAAAACTTCACTAAATTTGTTAAATTTGAGATTTTGCCAAATGTTTCTCATTTCCTTATTTATTGTATATGATTTTTGAATCAATAGGCTAACCATTCAGCTAAAAATTTTGACTTTCTTTTGAGGTGAGAAAATTAAAATCCTCGAGCTGAAAGCATAATAAAGTTAGTAAGACATACTTTCTTGAATTATTGAATTGTAATAAATCTCCTCATGTGTGAGTTAGAAGCAAATTCATGACTTATTATCTCAAATTTCGATGTATATAAGAGGTGTTTGGAATTGTAAAAATTAATATAAATTTGCAAAAGTTATAACCTTATAATTATACAATATATAAAAATTTTAAATTTTATAAAATTTTATGGAATTCTGCAAGTGCATGATAGTAAGCAAACTGGATTCCATGACAGAGTTGGCATGACAAAAATCCATTGGTCGGTTAGTCTTTCTTTAATAATGATTACTGTTAACAAAATCTTATTAAACAACACAGAATCATAATCCAATGTTTGAAAACTATTATTTATTATGCGACGTGAATAAAGATATATTTTTATTGTGAAATCTTTTTTCATAGGAAAATACTCATGTACTATAAAAATACTAAAATTAATAATTGGAATGATATAATAATGATAGAGTTGTAATGAAAATACAATTTTATGAATTTATTATTTTTAAGTGATAAACCAACAAATTTTTCATATTATCACGAATAATTTTTTGAGCTTCGATCATTACTCATTTTCTTAACATCAAGGACCACACCTATTAATGTTTCAATTTAACTAATAGTACATTTAGTTAAAGTGAGAAAGAGACCTTGAGGGTGAGAATGAAGAGAGTGTGAGAATTGAATAATTGTGTTTGGTGTGTATCGAGAATGACTCTAAGAATGGTAATAATGTATGTTTAGTAGGGTAAAATAAATAGTAGAATAAAATGAAAAAATGAGTAAATACTCATTATCTATAAATAAAAATAATTATGCATTAAATTTTAATTTTTCTAGTAAATTTAATAAAATAAATTATTTCAATAATAAACGAATATTTACTTTGATAATAATTAATATTAATAAAGAACATAATTTAACAGCAAAGTATTATTTGTGAAAAAAATTTTTAAGTTAATAAAATATTTTAATAAAATAAATCATTTTAATAATAAACTAGAATTTACTTAATTTGATAATAATTAATTTTAATAAATTGTATTAATAAATAACATAATTTAATAGTAATTTATAATTTATGGAAAAAAATTTAATTTAATAAAATATTTTCAATAAAATAAACCATTTTGATAATAAAGTAGTACAACCTTGATAATAATTAATTTTAATTTAATAAAGAACATAAATTAATAGTAAATTATTATTTATGGGAAAAAAATTTAAATTCATGGAATAAATCAATTTAATCATAAATTATTATTTTAATAAAATAAATCATTGTAATAATATATTATTTCTTAAAATTAATTTAACTAAATGTTAAAAATAAATAAATCGTTTTGATAGAATACAATAAAAATTAACATAGTGTTCAGTTTAGTGCCTAAAATTATTTAATATAATAGTGGATATTGCACTTTATAAAAGATAATTTCGTCAATGCTGTATCAACGTTTATTCTTCTCACAAGAGACTTAGTCATTCTTATGGTTTTGGAAGAAAAAACAACTTATCCTCCTATCACCAGAAGAATTGAAGGTGAATTGAGTATGATATTATGAATATTAATTTATTATTTTTACCCTTTAACAATACAATCAAACAAAATAATAAAATATTATATTCATTCCGCCATTGTTCTACCTATTCAAATATAACCTCGTTGCAAATCTTGCACATACTCGTCGCTTTTACTCTAAGGCTTCGTTTGGGAAGTCTTATTTTTTTCTAGCCAACTACTCAGCTTTTTTTTTTTGTCTTTTTCTATAATTACTAACCTTACGCTCTTATATTTTAAATTTCTTTTAGACTATAAAGGGCAAAACTGTCAAATTACCCTAAAAAAAAAAAGCCAGCTACTAAAAAGTAAGCTTTTTTCTTTTCCCAAACACAAAAAAAGTTAACTTTTTTGTAACTAGCTAGTAGCCAGCTACAAAAAAGCATACTTTTTTTCTTCCCAAACTAAGCCTAATTCTATGCCGTGAGGACATTCATTTATAATGAGAAAAACATCTCTTGTTTCTCCATTGTGGTTTTTTTTTTTTATTTTTGTATTTTTTTAGAATATTACAAGCATAACGTTTATTTATAGAACTCTAGTAAGTATAAGAATCTAGACTTATTTAGATTCCTAATCTATAAATAGAGTGAAGTAATGTTATAGTGTTACTATTGAAAATTTTCTTGATTTTATTTTATTTTATTTTTTTAGACAAAGACACCATGTGTGGAGGTCTAATTAATTGGTCACTTTTTTTAAAAAGTAATTTAGTAAGGTTATTGCATTATATAAATAAATTATTACAATCCTTTAAAAAAAAAAAATTTAAAATATCGAAAGTCACGAATTATCATACCTAAAATAAATTCAAATCAGTGACAAATTATGTAAAAATTAAACTTATTACCAAATGCGATACTCCAAGCTAAACATGTAAAAGAGTACCCTCTCATCAAACAAGGAAAATGCTTTCTCTTCATGTATAGAAAGAATAAAAAGTGTTTAGTTAGTAAAAATTTGACAAAAAAATATAATAAAAGAATAATAATTTAATATAAAAGTAATATGTGATAAAATTTGATTGAAAAAATATAAAAAATTATTAAAAATTGATAGAACTTAATTAGTTTTAGTGTACAAAATAGAACCTAAGTACCATTGTACCAATATCTAATATATACATACATGCATACAACTTGAGGTTGAATATGCGTTTTCCCTTGGAGGCAAAACATGCCTAACATTAATCCATATAAGGGACTCATGGATAAGGTAATCTGCAGACACTCCTCACATGCATAATATATGGCCAAGTCACCACTTGAGGGTGGGGGAGGAGGCACATCAACGACACGTGTATGGGCAGATATAAAGTAATGGGCAATGGGGTGGCGCCACGTGGAGTGCAGCACTTGTTTGCAGAAATGGCAAGGGAACCAACCCACATGTGCTTTGGCAAATGGCTTCTCGATGTCAAAGCTTTATTTATTTATTTATTTTTTTCTTTATCAAGGCAAGAGGACACTTGTCTCACGTACCTCGCGTGTATTGAATTGAAATTACCCGAAAAAAAAAAATAGGCAACATGTGATTTTGTTTTATTTTATTTTTGTCCTTGTTGCAATTTTTCATTCTTCGACAATGGTTCACAAAATAGCCAAGATATTGAACTAATCCAACACTTTTGGTTTCAATTAGTTTGATTCTATATTTTGGATCCGATTTTTGTTGGGCCAATTCCAAGTCTAACTTGAATTTGACCCGATCCATACCCATTTGCCCTATAAATATATTACTAGACTACAATATTTATTTAATTTTCAGAATATAAAATAATACAGTGGAAATTAATTATGAGGTCGCCCTCCTCCAAGTCTTGACTTTTGATATATCAAAAAGATATTTATTTAGTGTTAAAATTATAAGTTCTATTCATTAATTTATTATTACTTTTTTAACAAGAGGAGATATTTCAATTTGAGATCACCTAATTTATCACAAATGAAAAAATATTTTATTTTTTATTTTTTCTCAATTAAACTCTGAGTTTTTTTTATTTTGATTTTAAGTATTTTTTAATTCATGTGAATCAAAATTTGATTGATTCTATTGAAGTTCTTAATTATTATTTTATTTTTATTACCATAATTTCAAATTAAAAGGAAAAAAAATAACCAAAAATTACTTTCAAATTGCCAAGTGCCAATATTAGAAGATACGCATATATTGAACTTACTCCCAAATAAATTATTTGGTAGGCAGTGCCATTTTAAATATTTGAGGCAAAATAATTTGGATAATCATTTTTTTAAGAACATGAGGGTTAGAAGTGGAAGTAAGTCGACTTGAATTAAGTTTTGATGTATTTGAACTCAATTCAAACTATTTATACTAGATTCGAATTCAAGTTCAACTCAAATTTTTACATAAACTCACGTTCGGTGCTCGGTTCGATAAAAAAAAAATTAAATTCAATATCGGCTCGCGAATAGTTCTATCAAATTAAAACAATATTATTTTAGCCCAAAATATAATAAATAAAATATTATAAATAAAACATTATAATATATATTATTTTATCAAACTGATTTGATAATTTTCAAGCCAAACTTTTCTATATTCAACTTTAAACTTGATTTGGGACGAGTCACAAATTGAACTTGATTTGAATTTGTTTTAGTTACAAAACAAGCTTGAATCTAATTTAAATAATTCAAAAAACGCTCTTTTTCACCCCTCATGAAGGCTATTTAGACATATAATTATGATAAAATTTACAACATAAATTTTTATATTTTAAGTTGAAATTAATAGTGCTGTCACTCAAAAGGCTAAAAACAAATCCCATTATGAGGACTTCTAAAACTTTCATTAGGTTATTTCCCTGTGAAATCCCAAACCAAAGTACAGCTTATTTTTCAAATTAAATTGATAAACTGTTAAATTTATGTTGTTGTATTATAATCTGATACAATTAAAAGATTTTCTTAGAAGACATAAAAGCATATCATGCAGTAAGTTTTTGCTCAATGGTACCAAAAATAATAGCACATCAAAATATATCTTAATAACAAAACTAAACACTATATTATGATTGATTTTTGAATAATAATTTTTTAGAGATTGTAGTTTTTTTTTTTTAATAGATAGCAAGTATGAATTTTTCCGGATGATTGTTGTATTGTAGCAAAATATTGGATGCAAGTTCAAATTCTATTTCTATGCAAGTTCATAACTTTTTTCTTAGATATATTGAGAGGTCGATGCAAGTTATATACATTAAGTGGTAAAGAATATCTTTTATCTGGTTAATAAACAATAATAATAACAATCATAATAGTATTTTTTTTTTATAGAAGAATAATGTTTTATAATTTTTTAATTGGGTTCGTTTAGAGTACCAAAAAATATCAAAAAATTTTAAAATATTCTAAAAAGTTCTATAATTCTCTACAAAAGTTTTTTTTATCTCGAATTACGTGAATCTCTATCAATCTATATGTTTCTACAAATTTCAATGAAGTTTCTACAAATTTTAATAATATTTTTACGAATTTTAATAACATTTTTATAAATTTCAAAAAATTCTTATAGAAAAGTCAAAAAATTTCTATTGAAATCTGTTCGAGTGCACGAAACGAAACTATTCTTCTTTATTTTTTTTATTTATGATTCAGACTCTAAACATAAAAAAATAATACAAAGCATATTTTACCACAATTTTTATAACGTAAAACACCTCCAAAATGGCTAAAAATTTATCAGTGTATAATGAAATTTATTCTAAATGGAACTTTAGAATTTATTTAATATTAAAACTCTAGAAAATATATATAGAAAGTTCAACATGTACATATACATTGCACACTTGGTTTCACAAAAGTTTTAGTTTTTGCTGTAATTGTTTTTCGTTTTATATGAATTTTTTATTAAAATTTAATTTTATTTTAAGAGATCGTGACTTTTAAATATGTCAGTAACATTCGTAAAAAAAAAAAAAAAAAAATTCACTTCTATTTGAATAAAAGTTAAAAAATACAATTCTTTTTTTCATTATTTTTTATACAAATGAATTTAATTTTTTTAACAAATCGGTTAATACATTTTAAAAGCTATAATTTAAAAAAAATAAATTTAAATAAAAAATCATATAAAATAAAAAAAAAACACAAATAGCTAAAATCAAATTTTGCAACTAAAGTCAGCACTCTCTTCATGTCATAATTTATATATTTGGGGCTTTGTTTGTCGAATTTGGCCCTACCTTTCCTTCATTTGCGTGTAACTTCCGAACAAAACCTACTGAGGAGGGTCTCACCAGATATAAAGAGAGAGCATCCATTTTTGTGAACTTTTATAGAGAGAAACAAGAGAGCAGAAAGCGGAGAACGAAACTAGAGAGAGAGAGAGAGAGAGAGAGAGAGAGAGTGAGGAAAACTGGGTTCCTGGAATCGATTTTTTGAGATCTTGTCCCTCCTACAATACCCACTTTGTAGCGGACAAGGTAAATTAACCCCAATCAATAAATTCATCACTCTCTCTTTATCTCCCTCTCTCTATATATACATATATCTCTGCAAATTCATGCTTTTTTTCCCCATTAACGCCTTGGAATCGAGCTTCAAAGGATTTCGTTTTCGCTTTTGATAAAAAGGGATAGTTTTGGTTATAAAGTATTCCATTCTTGCTTTATTTCTTCATTTTTAAATCTTTTTTCATTTTAAGGTTTGCAATTAGGGTTTCTTGTACTACTGAAGAGGTGTGCTTAGCTTGTTTCTGTTATTGGATTTTCTAGGGTTTCATCGGATCAGCAATTACTGGGAAGGTCTCAATTTGGCAATTTTGGACAAATTAGGGCTCCGATCAGCTCACTGATTGTGGATTGGGTGTGAAGTTAGGCTTGTTTAGGGTTTCGCTGCAGTGTACTCTGGGATTGTGGTTGTGGTGGGCGTGTATAATGCGCGTGAGCTTCGATCTTCTGAAGGATCAACCACGACTTGGATTGGGCTGATGTGGATTTGTGAGTTTGGGCATTGAAATTGCATGTGGGATGGAAGAGGATTGTACTCATAAAATTCATTAGACTGTAACGAGGCTTTGGGAAATTCCTCTTTGTAGGTGATACTGTTCTGGGTTTTTGCCATACTTAAGTGTTTGATCTCAGTGGGGAATGATATTGGTACCTGGTTCTGGTTATAGGGTCAAGGTGATGGTTCTGTGTTGGCTAATCAGGCAAGGTAGACGATCAGATTATAGTGGACCTTCATCTTTCCTCAGAAAACCATTTGGCTTAACTTAGTTTGAGTGGGATCTTAGCCGAAAAGTTTCATATTATTTGGTGATTTTGTATCTCAAGTTCGCACAAGTAGTGTTGCTATAGTGTTTACAGTATTTTGGATTAATTTGTTGCTGTAGTAAGCTTGAAATTTGAAGTGAAATCTGAGTGAATTTGTCGAATCCCCGTTTACATTTGGAGGAGCTAAAAGTAATCTGAATTTGGTTGATTTTAATTCTATGAGTGGTTCAGTTACTGGAGTCATGGATTATTATTGAAGCTGGAAATGAATGTGGGGATATGGTGCATGGACAAGAGCAAAGCTGCTGGTTCGTTCCCTTATTGGAACAGCATTGCTGGAAAGTAACTGAAGCATTTCTGTTTCTAGACTGTTACCATCTTGCTTATTCCACATTTCTGTGCAATGTCTCGCTGCTTTCCATTTCCACCACCTGGATATGAAAAGAAGACTAGTACCGATGATGCTGACTTGCTAAAAAAGGTCAATCATGTTTATTATTCACTCTTAGTTTTCCATTCACCTACTTCTTATAATTCACATGGGATTTACTTGGCGCTCCATGACTGTTACATCCATTTATGTGGGACATTGACATTTATCTTTATCTCTTGGGTTTCATCTTTGACCTTAAATGGCAGGCGTTATCATAAATTTGTTCAATTGTCTATCTGAAGATGGAGTGTGCTGAATTGCTGGGATGTATTTTCCTCTTTATGTTGTTGGGAGAGGACACGTTTAGTTTCTTAGCAACATATTTGTTGTTTGTTTATTAACTACCTCCTTGTATCTTCTTGCAAATTGAAACCTAATGCTGGACATAGATATTCATGGGCCTTAGACACCAGAAAAATGATGAGTGTTCACACTCTTGGTGGTTTACATTACAAACTAAGACAGTAGATGAATTGAATGCATGATTGTCGTCCTCTCTGCCCTTAAAGAATTTTGATCATCATCATGTATTTTAGCTGGTTTGAATCATAAAATCAGTATCTAGATGCACATTTTTTTTTCACATTGGACATTGTGAAAGATAATGACCAATTTATTTCTCTCTATAGTTGTTTTTCTTGCATTCTCACTTTGACATTGTGTCCATTGGTTGAAAATTCATGGGTGTGGAAAATGAGGAACTCTTAGCAGTTTGTATGGTTTAAATTGTATGATTTTAAACATGGGTTCCTCATGTTTAATATGTTTATGGTGATCTGTTATGAAGTTATTTTCAGATTGAGTATAATCTTGTTGAAATTTTGTCTTTATAGCTTGGTCCCAGATACACTTCCATGTAACTAGTGAATTAGAGTCCTAGAAAAGGATTCATGTAACTGATCCCAACTAGTTTGGAATTAAGGTTTTGTTGAATTGAGTTGATTTGAGAATTAGAGTCCTAGATAGTGGGTGAACTTGTGAGTAACTCAGTCGAGGTAGCCGATATCTTTGTTTTATGTGAAGTTATCAAGTATTTTGGAAGAGTTTTACCTTGAGTAATTTGAGATCGGTAATTTTGCCTGCCAAGTAATTTTGAAATTTGTGATCCTGCCTATCAAGAGTTTCTTATTTATGCTTTAGTAGTAAAATAGAGATGCAGTGCATGTCGTGCTTGCATGGACGGAAAAATTTTAGATACCTCATCAAATTTATTTCAGCAGTGGAATGTGGTTATCGGCTCTTGCTTGCCAATGGTCAATATCGTACCCTTATGAGACTGCTGTAGCTAGTACTTTCAATAAAATTTGAAAGATATTTCAGAATAATCTGCCATGGTGCCACCATTGTTTTCAAAATTTTCTTTCGCCTCTATTTTTGTAATTTTTGATGCCATTTATTTTGAGCAAATTCACATATAAAGTTCCTTGATTGTGCTTTGCATTAACGTTTAGGTGCAATAATTTAGAAAATGTTATTAATTAATATCTCCGGGCAACATTAATTGCTAGAATCAGCTCTCTGTATTGCATTTTGGATATTGAACTGTCATAAATCTTATTCATTAAAATAACAGCTTTACTGTGATAACCTTTGACTGGCTTGGTACAAATTTCTCCCTGAAATGATCCATTTATTTTATCAGATAGTTTTACTTGTAACTCAGGCTCTAGGGGTTGCAAAAGTTACAAATCCCTAAGTTTTAAACCAGTGCATTAAAAGTAGGGGCAATGTGAGTGTTAATAAGTAGGGGGCATGTTATTTAGTACAAATTTCTCCTTGAAATGATACTTTATTTTATCAGATAGTTTACTTGTAACTCTGGGTTTTACTTGTAACTTAGGCTGTAGTGGTTGCAAAAGTTATATGTTATAAACCATTGCACTAAAAGGAGGGGCAATGTGAGTGTTAATAAGGAGAGGGTATGTTATTTATTAAAAAAAGGAGGGATATGTTGTTAGCCGATTCACTAAAAAAATGGGGTAATGTGAGTGTTAATAAGGAGGGTTGTTGAGGGTTAATAAGGAGGGGCAATCCAAGTGTTAATGGGGAGGCTTATTCTTTTTACAATTAATATAGGGCTTTTTTTTTCAAAAATCTTTTTTGTTTAAAAAATATTTTTAAGTCTAGTGTCTCTCATTGCTAAATATAGTGGCGTTTGATGCTTTAATTTGTAAATGCTAGTGCTTTTGCATGTGCATATACATTTGGTTAGAAGCATGCTTGTATATTGATCTGTGTATTTAATTCACGTTGAATGGATTTAATCAGTCAGCTTTTATTATGCAGAATTGTACCGTTGCTATTACACTTACTTCTTACACTCTTTCTATTTTGTTTTGAAAGGATAATCCAATCCATAACTCTTTTACTTCTTTTTCAGAGTTTCCTACTCTTGATTTAGTACTTTTTTTTTTTAGTACATCACTTTGAGCTTAGAGTTGAAAGCCTCCTTTTTATTAATTTGTAAAGTGATTAGTTGTATATCTGTAGAGTTAAAATGGAAGTGTTATAGGATTAGCGTTACTATATTATATTGTTCAGAATGTTGGGTAACATAAAAATATTTTAATAAAATAAATATAGTTGAGATGAGAATGCTAAGGTGATTATGTAGTAAAACAAGTCAAGAATTCAAAATAATCAAATTTGTGAGATGGCGTAGGCAGCATCAACTCAAGATAAATTGAGAGAAATTTGGTAAGGTGGTTTGGTCCTATGCAACGGTAGATTTTCTTGGCGTCGTCAAATTCATATAGCCGACCCCACCTAGTGGGAAGAGG
>JAVXUM010000046.1:18562485-18581841 GCA_035590655.1 Pouteria glomerata
CAGAGGTGGGAGATTGAGGAGGGAGAACAGAGGTGGGAAAAGTGAAATCAAAAAAAATTTGTAAAGCTGCAGTGTTTAGTCAACGTTTAACAGAGGGGGTGAGAACAGAGGCGGAAAATTTGGCGGAGTTTGTTTGATTTGTTTTGAAATAAGATCTCAGCCGTTTGATTTTTTGTGAAATAAGATTTCAGCCGTTAAGAGACAAATGTGAGAGAGATAGATTTGAAATTTTTGTGTTTTATTATATAGATATATATATTATCCTTAAACTCAACTGATCACAACTGGATATATGTACATAGACACACACACATATATATATATATTGGTTGAATTATTGAGGTACACATGCAACGACCTCCGCAAATATTTGATATATTTAATGAAAATTTAAATTACTTAATTTTGTTTAATAAGAGCTAAATATTTTTTTAAAAAAATGAGAAAAAAGATGAGAATAAAATGGTAATAATTATTTCCACAACATTTACCTCTTTATTTTTAGTTATAAATTCAAAAAAACCTTAAATATTATATATATATATATATAATAGAGACAAAATAAAATAAAATAAAATAAAATAAGTTTCAATCGGTTAAAAATAAACTCTAGATCGTATCCTCCCTTGGATTTTGCTTTATGAATTAATGAAGACTCGTCCTGTAAATGGGTGATGATTTGCCAATGACCCCCACCAAATACTCTGATCAATTAGACTCGGTTGTTTAAGATATACACATGTAGATAATATATTTATATAATAAAACAGAACCATTTTTTAAAATATTCATTTCATAAATTAAAATTCAAAGACTAAAATTAAATTTTATTTTTCAACAAATGGCTTGAGATCTTTCACAACACTTTTATTTCTTTGTCCCACATCAAAGAAAAACTATAAGTTCATTTTTACTTTCACTTATAAATGCACTAGAATTGTCAAATATAATTTTAATAAATATAAAAAACTCATGAATTCTTAAAAGAGATCCACTTTTTTGGATTTCGAAAAAGAATTCACTTGCTCATAGATTCCAAAATAGGAACTTACTTGCATAAAAATTTAATATAATATAATTGTTAAATTTATTTATATATTTTAATTACATTAGTATTTAAATTAAAAATACAGATAAAAAATATAATTGAATTAAAAAAACACAAATAAAAAAGATTAAATAATAATTGAGTTATTTCTCATATAAAATTTAAAAGTACAAAAAAAATTGAATATTAATTAGGCTTAAAATTAGTTATTTTTCTATATTAATTATTTTAATTTTTTAGTTTTACATATATTAAAGTAAAATTAGTCTTGGGGGAGAGTATTTTTTTTTTAATTCTAATTATAAATTTAAATTAATAAGGTTGACTATATCTATATAATAAAACACAATATATTTTAAAAATATTCTTCTTACAAATTAAAATCTAAAACTTTCTCTTAAACTTTTACTCAGTCTTTAAGTCACTCACATTCTAATAAATCATTGAATTAAACTTAATGATCATATCTTAAGAGTTGCATTAAGAAAAATAAAAATTTTATTTCTCAGTATTACAAATGCATGTATATTTAATTTTAATTAAGAAGTATTATAGACACGAATTATTCACTAGTATATATATATATACATATAGAGAGAGAGAGAGAGAATTTCTCGTAATATTTTTTCATGATGGTTGTTAGAATTAATGTATGATATGATTGTTAAACACCCCAAAATAAAATTATTTATGTTTTCATATATTTACTTTGCAATTTCATATCATGTCATCAAAAGGGATACTTAAATTAAATTTCAAATCTACTTATTCATGATTTGACTTTTTTTAATGATATTAAGCAATAATAAGTTTTAGTTGCTATCATTTGTAATGCTCTAAATAAATTCTATGTTTATTTATAAAATTAACGAGAAAACGAACTTCCAGTTAAAATGAAAACGAATTGCTCCATGTTATATAAATTCGTATCTATATTAGTATATTATAAAATTTATTGAATTAGATCCTTAGCTAGTGGGATATAAACATATTTTCATATTTAAAAATCAGGAAAAGTTCCTTTATTAAAATAAATAAATAAATGACTGTTCAAAACCACCACCACAATTAGAATGCATTGTTTTCTTGCATTGCCAAACCTTAAAAAATAAACAAATTAAATAAAAAAGACCATAGGAAATTAGTTGCACAAGTACATGTAAATAGATCAACCGAGTTAAATAAACAATAATGTGTTTAAATTGCATTTGTTTACCTTGTTGAGTTTAAAAAAATAATTTAGATTTACTTTGTTAATCTTTTGAATCAAATTCGAGTGATCCCATAATTAAATAGATTCTAAATAGGGTTCAAATAATTTGATCTTATAATCAGGTAAAGTTTACTTGAGCCTTGAATGAATTTACAATCAAATCGAAGATAAAGCAAAGCCCGAATAATTTGATTCGTTTTAAAATTGTGGACACAGGAGCATAAATTTCTTTTTTAAAAAAAAATATTAATAATATTTCTTATTTATTATTATAACATAAAAAGTGTACTGAAGACATAATTGAAATGGAATCAGTTTTTTTTTTTTTTTAATTTTGCAACGAACTCAAACCAATCAACCACTAATGTGTAATCGATCGAAGACTTCAAGAAAACGGCTTTTTCACTCAAATGAAATGTTCCAAAGTTAAATCATTTCTAACACATACCATACTTACATTGGATTTTATTATTTAAATCACAAACCCATCCTGTTCCTATAAGAGCAAATGAAGTAATCATGTGCTTAGATTAAATTATCACTTCACTCTTCAATAGAAAAAAAAATTAAATATAGTCTACTTCTGAGCTTTCACACACCTCAATGTGAGAGAGGAAATGAAATATGAAAAACCAAAAATGAATCGACTTAAATTATCATTTTGCCAATTTCAATAATTCATTCACGCCCAAAACAAATAAGACCAAGTCAACTTAACCTACATAAACAGAGCATGGCCCAAAGCTCTTGATGGTCGGGGTTCAATGTGCCCCCAGTGATAGCATTTGCTAATGACATTTATTTGGGTGTTTATATTGTATATTGTTCTCTCAACAACAATAACAATAACAACAACAACAATAAGACCATTCATTAACTAGATTAATCCAACATGCTTCAAGATCTTGAGCTGACACTTCTAATGAACTAATCAAAACAAACTCTCCATAAAGTCAAGTTGTCTTAAGTAAATGCAATGCATGCAAGTATAACGATGAAATATTCACGAAACCAAGTAAAGAATAAAGATCCCTATAGCTTAAAAGTGGAAAATATTAAAAGTAATATTCAACCAGAAAATACAACTAAATCTTGCAGATTGATGTTGCACGGACAATATTACAAATACACACTTCTCATAAATGGACATTTTGCTATGAAATGACCCCACACCTCATTTTGGCAAAAATTAGACCATCTTTTCTCGTTGTACGGTGCTACCCATTAGAGTTTATAAAGCAGGCAACATCACCAGATAAAAAAGAGAAAAAAGTGAACTAAAATTTGCATAAACTCTAAACTTATTTGCAAAGCCAAAAGTCAAGAGTCACTCTTCTCTGAATCAACTCATTAACATTAGAAAAGAACAAAAGTTTGAATCTTCCAAGCGATTTCAAGCAGCCATCAATTAAACCCCGACCTACAATTTTTTTAGACCATGCAATGCCAACTTACAACAATACAAAAGCCGAGACAACAAACTCCACACATACTGGTTTCGCAACCCTTCTCAAGTCCTATTATTGGTCCTCTTTTTTTTTTTTTTTGGGGCTACACTTGAAACTCACTCAGAATAGATATAACAGTTTCAAAGATCAACCACACTAACCAACATCCTACCCCTGACATCAACTTCTTAAATTCACAACTGAGACGTTGGAAGGCCGCTGCCACACAAAAAAATAAAATAAAAATAAAAAACAGAAGCTCTGGAACTACATTCAGATCACATGGAAAAAAGAAATTCCTGCTGGTGACTTTCGACTATACCAGTGATCAGTTTGGTGCCTGTTTCCCTCGTTTATTCCTTGCACAGAAAACCTAAAGAAAGGGGAGGCGGGAGGGGGGCAAGAAACAAAAAGGAAAGAGGAAAAAAAAGGAGAAAAGAAAAGAAAAACAAAACAGGAGTGATCCACTTTTTGCTGAATCCATTAAAGCCCAGAGTTGGGAACCAGGGTTTCAGCTCTCAAGCCACCTCATCCACAGCACAGCCTAACAAAAAGTTGAAAACAACCAACAAAGGGGAAATGTGGAAGAAAGAAAGAAAAGGGAAAGGAAAAAAAAAACAAGAGGGGGAAGATAAGAGGAGGGGCAAAGATAATATTGGTTTTAGACATTGATTAAATCAAGCAATACACTTATACCAAGATGAACATACTTAATAGGGTCAAATTTTATATTTTTACGAAGGAAAAAAAATATTTACAGCACAACATTACTCACTATGGCGATATTCTATGTAGTTCCTCTAACAAAGGTCTCTTAGGGCACTCTGCACCTCGGTTCAAATCTAAAATAAGATACATTCAGCTAAAAGTCCCCCCCCCCCAACACACACGCACACAAAAGGAAGGGGGGGGGGGGAGAGTGCCAACTGAAAGCTACAATGACTAGCAATTATAATAATGCAATGATTAGATGCTTAATAAAAGTAACAAAAAAACATATGGGAGTAGAAATAGCAACAAATTGTGGACCCAAACAAGAATGTTGAACCAACAATCAAACAACATAATTTTCCATGCAAACAATATTGGAACAAAGAACGAGTAGGAAAGGAAAGCAAGATGAATGACCCAATATTCAAGCAACAGAGTCTGTTCTAACACCTCTGTATGGGCAATGAAAATAGAAACCACAAAAAACATATTGACAATTCCCACGTCTAAAAGAACTAAACCCAACTAGTACACAAAGGAGTTTACCTGTTAAATGACACCATTTGAAATTCCCCATCAATTTAAGGTGTACTTAGTCAATCTGCTCATACTCAACATGGTGTAATAGTGATGCTATTCATATCAGCAATGCAACATCTGGTTGCAGTTGGCCATAAGAGGAGCAACCTAACCAAACAATTTCCCAAGGAGGAGAAAGAAAATCGAGAAGAAAAAGGAAGAGAGAGAAAAATGAAAAGACAAAAGATGACAAAAGGCGTGAGGCGCATACAGAATATTGATAGACATTACAAGGTTAAGCTTCTTAATTAAATGTTTTAATCCCTCAAAAAAAAAAAAAAAAGTTCAGTCTGCACTCCTAAAGATTGCAATTATTAGCAAGAAAGCTCTAAAGAACAAGCCCATCCCAAAATCTGCAACAGCATACCTTCACAATCAGATAGAAACAACCCTGCCAAATTGATCTGATAAAGCGCCAAAAGAACCAGCATGTAAAACCTGCAGAGTTCGGAATGTAACAGGCCCACCAGACCATCAAAGGTAAATAAAATGGAACCTATATAAACTACATCAGAATTCAGACCCTGAAAAGCACACCATACTTTCTATACCTAGCTCTTAGTGGAGGAACTAAAGGAAATCAGACTGAACCATTCAACTTAAGGGAATTTTATAATAATAATAATATGCACCCTCTACTTTAAATCACGCTCAGTTAGCTTTTTGTCACTATCCTACATATAAAGGACATTATACTTGAAAAGGCATCTTACATCAACAGGTATAAAAATCTTAAACTTGTGAAATAACATGCAGTGTCCCATTAATCCATGATATAGTCCCTTCAATCAAGAAATTCACTACAAGCGATAGAGATTATAGTTCAACATACATCAAGTAGTTATAAGAGTCCAATAAAAACATTCCACAGCCGAACCTAGACAGGAGAGCAGCAGACTTCTTGAAATCCTTTTAACCATATAAGATCAGCATAGATATTATAACCAATCCGTTCAACCAGACCTGCAAAAGAAAGGCAGAAGGAAGAAAAACCGAGAGAGAGAGAGAGAGGGGGGACAAAACACAACACAACACAGTAACAAATTATTCAATGATGAGCCAAAAACCCAGCGGAATTTCAGAGCACCATAAGGAACACCAATCAATCTTCTAAGGGACTTCCCTTCAGAGGAACTCGGATTTCTGTCGATCTCTGCTTGGATGGTATGTTTGAGATGAATCCTCAAATGCCTCTAAAAATGAACCAGCTTCTGTTCAAGAAACATCATCGATCACATCATCCAGAGTCAAAATATTCAGCAACAGCACCATCAACATTTTTTCAGCAAAATGTTAATCCATTATGGCAGTATCAGTTTTCTCATAATAGCTGTCTTCCTTTCTAGAATGTTCAAGCTTGTTTCCATCACTTACACATAAGTTATCTTGTATAACTGAGCTAATTTTGTAAGTTACTGGGGAAGAGACAGAGACAGATGTCCCATTGTCCTCCAAATCCCCTAAAGCTTCTGAGTTCATATCAGGTTCCTGAAAGGAATCGTCAGATTTGGCAGGTCTTCCATCACTATGCTTCAAATTTTCATCTTTACTTTCACCTACTGCATTATCGTCAGAAAAATACACATTTTCTGCAGATTTTGACCTTGAGCGCCTCTTGTGTCTTGATTTGTGTTCATCCGATTGCCTTGGAGACATCTCACTTCCTTTGCGACACTTACCTTCTGCAGATATCGACCTGGACCGCATTCTTTCCTGATAATTTGACTTCTCATCTTTGCCTTTCTCCAGTTTATCTCTGGAGCGATGCTTAGCTTCTGGAGACTTTGACCTGGGCTGCTTTCTTTCATCCTTATGTTCACCTACTGCATTGTCATCAGAAAAATACACATTTTCCACAGATTTTGACCTTGAGCGCCTCTTGTGCCTTGATTTGCGTTCATCTGATTGCCTTGGAGACATCTCACTGCCATTGCAACACTTACCTTCTGCAGATATCGACCTGGACCGCCTTCTTTCACGATACTTTGACTTCTCGTCTTTGCCTCTCTCCAGTTTATCTCTGGAGCGATGCTTAGCTTCTGGAGAATTTGATCTAGAATGCCTTCTGCGTTTTGATTTGGTTTCATCCAAAACTCTTGGGGACAGCCTACTTTCTCTATGGCGCTTACATTCTGCAGAAACTGACCTGGACCGTCTTCTGTCCCGATGCTTTGACTTCTCATCTCTCCTTCCATCTTTCGTATCATCAGAGTGATGCCTAAGCTCTGGAGATTTTGACCGGGAGTGCCTTCTGTGTCTCAATTTTTCACCGTCATCACTTCTCGGAGACGACCTACTTCCCCTATGATGCCCCGGTGATCTCAAACTAGCATGAGAAGACTTCTTCCTATGCTTTGAACTTTCATGATGATGTTTTGGAGAGTTAGAATCAACCCGGTATGATTTTCTAGTTCGGGGGGTTACACTCCGACTCCTGTTTCTCCTTGAAACATAAGAATGGTGGTCATGTGATCTACCTGAATTGCGCTTTCTACTTCTATCACTGTCATCCCTAATGTTCCTATAGGAACGTCGTTCATTTTCATATCTTTCATATCTAGGGTAATGGCGTGATCTTAATGGTGATCTGGATCTATAATCTCTTGAGTGACGGGCACGTGGAGAGAGAGATCGAGACTTTCTCCTCCTCCTATAATTTACCGGAGACCTTGACCTTGATCTGGACTTGGACTTGGACTTGGACTTGGACCTCGACTTTGGCCTCACACGAGCAGGGGATGGTGACCTGCAAACAGAAAATGTACAAGTTAAAAATAAATTCCCGCCAAGAATGACAACGGTGGAATAACAAACTAAACATTCACAGACATGGAACAAAATACAATGTTAAAGGACAAATGACCATTCAACACACAAACGAAGTCTACCAGCCAATACGAGCGTCAATGGAATTCTGTTCATCACAACTTGAAAACACAAAAAATGAAAAGGATCCACACGAGTTACTCAACCAAGTGCTCCGGTGATCCCATAAAATTAACTTGAATTATGGTGCTACCAGATGCTTAACTTTGTGACACAATACAATATAGATTTAGGAAAAATTTACAGGAGATAAAAGCAACTGTCCATAAGCACAACTAGATGTGGTGATTACGAGGATAGTGGTGAATTAGTGGCGTACATGCAAGAGAAACGGCAAGCCAATTAATCATATTTTTCTGCATCATTCATGGACTTGAGATGTGGTTTTATGCATGGGGTAATTTCTAAGAAGAAAAGGTAACGACCCCTTTGAAAACTTTCAGTTTTCAGTTTTCGTTTTTTGCATACTGAGCATGAAAACTTGTTTAGCAAAATTTGTTTCTAGTTTTCAGCTTTCAAAAAAATGAAAACTATTTTCAAAATTTTTAAAAATAATGGAAACAACAAGGTGTTTCAGTCACAGCCACCACCCACCATTGACCATCGCCGCACAGCCATCACCAATTGTCGCTTGCAGCCACCACTTTCAACCATTGTGATTACCTTCGGCTGCCACCCACCTCCAACCTCTGCCACCGCCCCCCACCCTGACCATCATCGACTAACCACCACCACAATCACTGCATCCATTGTCAGCCTCCACCGCCACCACTGCCCTCCAACCACTGCCATCCATCTCTGATCATCGTCAACTGCCATCAGCCACCCTCCCAACTACTATTGTTACCAAACGCATTTTCACATTTGTTTTTTTGTTTTTTTTTTCTAATATGAAAATGAAAATTGAATACAAGAACTAAAAATTGAATACAAAAAACTAAAAATTGAATACAAAAACTAAAAACTAGCAGGTAATGTTTATAATTAAAAAAAAAATTAGTGGATGCCACCCAAAAACTGAAAATTTAATGTTTATAATTAAAAAAATACTAGAGAACTAATTTTTTTATGGATAAGAAAAGATTGTATTAAAAGAGCATCAATGGATGCCACCCAAGTACAAAAACCACAATAAAAAAGAGGTATAAAACTTAACTATATACATATGCATCCATATTATCTAGGAAACATAAAAAAATTGTCAAGATCCAGCTTCTGACACCCTGAAAACCAACCACATATAAAACTCAAAAATAGACCCTTCACTCTGAAAACCAGATGCTCAGCATCCCTAAAGCATCTCCTATTCCTCTCCCCCCCAGATAAGCCATGTTAGATGCAATGAGATAATATTCTACACCTTCCTTTTACTCTACCAAATTCTCACACCCCACCATTTCTGGCAAACCAGCTTTACCTCTAGCGAAAACACCCATGACATGCCAAAACTAGCCAATGCCAAATTCCATAGCTCCCTTGCCCACTTGCATTGCACAAATAGGTGGTCTATCGACTCTTCCCTACTTTTACAAAGGCAATACCAATTCACTAAAACCAACCTTCTTCTGACTAGATTATCAATAGTAAGTCTCCTGACGTAGAGCATACACTCGGTAAAAAGGCCACCCTAGGAGGTGCCCCGCTTTCCCAAAACTTCCTCTATTGAAGAGACACTCCCTCTCCCTCCACTTCCAATGCCTTGTAGAAAGACTTTACTTCGAAGCCATTCCAACAGCATGATATCTCATAACTCTCCGGAAACCTCGTGCACAAGCTTGGGTCACCCAAACAAGGATCCAACCAAAATTTGATCTAGTTACCCCTCTGCGCTTCAAAAGTTGTGTGCCTATAAAAGACCTCGCACAAACTACAAAGGGTCTCCCAAAGACTCAACCAATGAGCTCCCCTAACTATCCCAGAAGTCCATTAACCCCTGTCCAAACCATATCATGCCACTATGATTTTTCCTCCATAAGCTATAACCCTCACATGCAAATCTTTATTGCCGCTTGCCTAAAAGAGATTCATACAACCAAGCTAAACTCCTTATTCTCACCGCACCATGACTGATAGGCTCACATACCGTACCCCATTTTACTAAGTAATACTTTCTCACATTTTCCCTGCCTCCCCACAGGAAATCACATTGAAACTTTTCCAACCTCTTGACCACTAAAGTAGGCATTTTGAAAAGCGACATGAAGCAGATAGGGAGAGTGATGCTCTCCCAAGGACAGATATCCTCTCTCCACCCAGCCATCTACTCCAATAATTACGATATTGGTTTTACTTTTTCCCATTGTCAATCAAGTATAGAAACTATTTTTTACTTTGTAATGTAACTCCATGTAAATTATTATACATAAAGGCAATTACTATACATATTTTTTTCTTGATGAATAAGGCCATTACCATATATTAAAATACTAATGCATTTGGTTTGCAAAACATTTTCTGTTTTATGTGGTGCCAAGTATATTTTTTAAAAAACACTCACTAAACCACACACGTTTTTCACCTGCTTAATTTTCTTAGAAATGGAAAACAGAAAGCAAGTGGAAAATGATCAAAACAAAATGCACACCAAATAATTTAGGAATCTTCAACTTTTTGACAAGAATTAATACACGGTAATATATGTACAATGAAAGAGAGAGACTTTGACAAGCTTTTAGGGGAACAAATATACCTTTTCATTAAACTCTTGACATTTTTATATACTCACAGGTATACATAAGAATTTTTTTTTTAAATTTGGGAAAGGGCAGCTCCCCCACTCCCCAACCCACGCAGCCACACCCCCACCACACCCCCCCCCCAAAAAAAGAAAAACACCACACTCCCTTCCGTTTCCCTGATCATCACTGAATTTTAAGTTTCACATCATTTGAGTTCCAGTATCAAAATGGGCAACAGAAATTGCTCTTTATTTACGATAGCAATCTTTTCACATTGAAAACAATTACATACCTAGATTTTCGATCGGTTTCCTTATCTTCATTGCCAAATCCATCAGCTTTCAATTTTTTGCTTATTTCTGCAGCTCTGGCTGCTGCAAGTTCTGTTGCAGTCTTCATGGTTGCAGCTCGGTTAGCTGCTTGCTGTGCAGCCATTGTTTGTTGCATTAACAATGACTGCTGAAATTGCATCTGTTGCATAGCAACAGCTTGCTGCATCACCAAGGGTAACGAAGATGAACCTAGTTGTGAATTTAAGATAACTGGTTTTGGAGGCAGTGATTTGGCCATTTCAACATTTAATGGCCGACCCCCAACATCCATATTGTTCAAAGCCAAAGCAGCAGTTGCTTCCTCTGGTTTTGAGTATTCAATGTAACCAAAATGCTTTGAATCAGTGATGCTGCATTCAACTACAGTGCCACAAAAACTAAAAAGTTGTTTCAACTGATCCACTGTGAGAAGTGGGCTGAGGTTGCTAACTTGTAAAGTTTTTTTAAGGGAATCAGTCTTGCCATCTCTGTCAGCTGATCCTGGTTGAAGAACAAAATGAATGTCATGTAACTCCTAAATAATGACAAGTAATAGAAGAAATTAAGCCATCGATAGAAACACTTTACACAAAAAAAGTAGAAGCAAAAGCAACAAAATGTTCCAAATTGAGGAATCAAAGATCTGACCACGAAGTACACCTGAAATGGCAAAAATGATCTGATGGAACATATGCCCATGTCTTATTAGATGAAGTAAAACAAACCACCAAAGTGATAGCTCGATGTTTTCCACAGCAGATTAAATCATTAAACAATGCCAAAACATCAAGCATATGGCCATTGACCATTAATATTTGAAAGTAACCAGGCAATAAAGAGGATGGATACCAGAAGAATCTTTGGCCGACTGTCCTAGTGCTTGAGCCTGAGCAGCGTGGGCCTGAAGGGCTTGAGCAGCAACAATTGCCTGAGCAGCAGCCATTGCAGCTGCAGAAGGCGCCATAGGCACTTGACTGAGGGTTCCCATGGTGGATGTGGTGGCAGCTAATGCAGTCATCAGCAAGTTGTGAGGCGGGTGATTAAATCTACAATCAGTCTTTGCACAGCGGCCATTAAGATACTCTCTGCAAACTTCACCCAGAGATGCTCCAATACCAGGCAATACTACACCCCCGGAAGCACCCGGTATTAAACCTGGAATCATTCCAAGCAGTCCTGGGAAAGCCCCAGAAACAGAACCTGAATAATTAGGCATGTTCGGCATGGTCTGGTTAACTAAATTTGGAAAAGTAGCTGCAGGAGCCAGACCCAGCAGCCCTCCAGTAGTAGTGCCTGGACATCCATTGAATTGAACATTAAGAATATTATTAACTTTATAGAATAACTTAAGATATAATTGAAGGGCAAATAGAGAACAAGCATATCAGAACCTTTAACGATATATTTGGTCATCATAATACAACACATTTAATGGAGAAATGGGTAAAAAGAAACTTTTTTGCAGTCCCACAGAATTAACACAGTTAATGGAAGTTTCATGCAGCTCAGCAATTACTTTTGCAGCTCCCAACATTGGTTAAAAAATAAATAAAATATTCATTCGCAACATACAATGAAAATGAGGCATGTGCTTCAAAGCGACAGATTTTGAAAAGCTGCAAAAGACACATTTGCACTTCGTAAAAGAGCCCCAAGAAACTGATTTGCTACTTTTAAAGAAGAAGCTCAGGCAGCATTCTCCAGCACTCCTAACACTGATGAAATTCAATAAACTCTGATCTTAGTTTGCCCTGATGGTTTGAAAAATTCCCAAATTCAGCCAACATATTTCTTCCCAAACAAAATCAGCCATCCTCTTCTAACGAACTGCTGCAAATCAATCCTCGCAAACTGCTCCAAACATCACCAAAATGAAATGGTCGATGACCAAAGACTAGCTGTTGCAGCTAAACAACCAGAATGCTTGTCTTTAGTCCTCACCAAGTCACTGCAGGCAATGGCAAGCGCCAGAGATGCAAAAATAAAAAAATAAAAAAAAAAGTTGATGATGCTCTCAATTTGTGAAACTTTGGGAACTCCTCCGCCTCCAATTTCAATTTTAAATTATGTTTTGCTTCCAGTGCTGAAGCTGGAGTCCTGATCAACAAAAATTGATTACCAAAGGTAGATATTGGGCTCTAATCAAAACAGAGCATACTGGGTTCTAAGCCTTCAGATTATTCCATTGGCCTAACTCCCCAAGCCACGAGCAAAATCTTAACAGATGTCTAATGCAATCATTCAATTAGCTTTCCTCAAATTGACGCTCAAGGATTGATGATAGATGGAAATTTGGGCCTTACGTTTGTCATTCAATTTCTGTGTCTCCGTTTTCCTCTATTATTGCCTTCTCCTAACATATAATGTAGATCTCAGATTGCTGAATTTTTACCTTTTTTTTTTTTTAGTTACAAATTAAAGTCTCACCATGGTATGAGGGCACAAGTCGTAAAGATTGAGATTTAATTTCTATATTTAATTTTTGTTGTTAACCTCACAAGACCATCAGTTTTTGTATTTTTTCCACTGGTTGGGTAGTGCAGTTTCTACAAATTACACTACATTTGTTATTAGAAGTTTCTGCTTTCTCAATTTCAAAGGATGCTAGCAAATGAGCACATGTAAAATCTATATTTGCCAAATCATCACCTTATGGAAAAGGATTTTATCCCACAGACACGAGATTTCTCATCAACTGAAGCCAAGGTGCATTGTTTCAAAAAATTAAGAGATCAACATGAGGTAATTGACTAGGGAAAAAAAGGTTTAGACACAACAAGAACTTGCCAAGACTGATAAATGGTTTATGGTTAATTTTTGACAATTATTATTGAAAAGTATGAAGGAAATACTACGCAAACACAAAAAATAGATAAAAGAAAAAGAAAGCACACTCCAGAGTTTGATTAAGCATCCATGTTCAACAAAATGCATAAAACTCAGCACAAATGGAATCTTACTCCCAATAGCAATCGATACAATATAAACCAAAAAAATGCTCTTTAGCCCATTCACGGGAAACCTCATGCCTTCTACTTCTTTTCCCCAAAATTAACCACCCTAAATAGGAAGGCATTAGACAACATGCCTTTTCTCCTCATTTTGTGAAAACAAGGACCCCTCGATACAAGAAAAACTTGTTTGGCCTTATTTGGAAAACCCAATTTATCCTGAAACTAGATAGCACCAAGCTCAAAGCTCGCTAGTACACAATCAATTGATGAAAATGTGATTAACTGACTCACCAAATGTTATACAGATATAGCACGGCTGAACGAGTTCATCATAATCCTCTTCCACCTACGAAGGTTATCAAGGGAAAGAGTCCAACCATGTAGCATACCATACACCCAATAAAAACTGCAACATTTGAAGGTGCTCCAAAACTCCCAATGTTCTTCCAATAACAATTACACAGCTTAAACTCTCTTCTACCCACCAACGCATCATAAAAATATTTAACTTCGAAACAACCTTATTTAGTAAATGTACATTTGATTCTCCCTATCACCCATCTTCTTAATATATAAACATCCAAGAACGTTAGAAAAACTATCAAATTCCCAGCCTTTTAACTTCCTTTGGAAAGCAATAACCCACAACACGCCCGCATCTTGCAAAAGAAGATAATCCACCACTGATGCATCCCTACTAACTTTCAAATCAAATATAATAGTAAAAGAAGTCACTCAGACATGTAGCCCTGCACCAAAGGTAATTCCAAAATATAACCCTAACCATTATTGCTAAACTCAATAGAAATGTATCTCTTATACCCATACCCAAACCTTCTGAATGCCTTTCCACAAACTAACTCCATATGCTCCAACCACAGCTGGATTCGCTGCCCAAAACCCACAATGTTTGGCTGCCACCATTCTTCACCATGAAAGCTCTTGCATAAGAAAATTTTCAAAGCCATTTCCCTAAAAAGTTGCATTAAGAAATATAATATTACAAATTTGAAAAGTTAATGGCAAACACCATCTCCCAATCCACTAAATGATGTTTAAATTCCTCCTCCATACTTCCCCACGTGATATCACTCTGAAATTTCTCGAATCTGTTCACTATCATTTCCGGTACCTTAACCAAATGCATACATAAGTTGGCAAACTAGACAATATACTTTTGATAAGTGAGATTCTTCTATCGTTTGATAGATGAACTTTCTTCCAACCCTAAATCTTCCTTTGACACTTTTCAGTAATCCCATCCAAACATTCTTTGCCTTGTATGATGAACAAAACAAAAGCCTCAAATAAGCTAAAGAAGGTGACCATACAACCCATAATGGCTGTCAATTCATTCATATTATGAATTTTGTTCACTAGAATTAGTTCTAACTTGCTCAGGCACACATTCACAATGAAACAGATTCACAACAAGTTAACACATATCCTACATGACATAGCTACAATGGTTTGTAGGTTGTGTATCGCAAAATCTATATACAGTTGATGTTCAACGGTTATATATTTTTTTATAACCCAAGGAATTACCACACAACAGAGTAATAGCTTTTTAGTTGTAAAACATATATGCTACAACACCGCACTTGCATAATTGAATGAAGTAAGGCTTTGCCCCTGAAGTGGAGATTGAATCTAAGACCCCATGCCTCTAGCACTTAACCTCGGCTCACCAACAACTTAAGCTAACACTTGGGTTGATTTCCACTGGCTAAATATTGAAGTTAGTATCTTATAAGCACTTATTGCCAAAACTAAACGTGTATACATTGCTAGCAACAGACAAGCTTGCTAAGATGATCAAAATTGCTTGACCCTACCATGTCAACTCCGTTAGAAGATTGTTGAGTTGCATAGTTTAGAAGCCTTGAAAATATTGGATGACCTCACATACAAATTCAATAAACTTCATATGTTCTCAACATCTGTAAACATTAATGAAGACTAATTAAAACCCCTTCGTTGGGTAACTAGCTAAAACCCTTCTCCCTTCCTATGCTACAATTTCTTCTAATCTCCTCAATAAAGCTCACAAAGAGGAATTAAGAGCTTTAAAAGTGATGGAAATGAACTTCAGAAATTTCAAGGGCATCATTGGAAACTCCTCAAAAGTAAGACTTTGATTTGGAATGGTCAATAATGCAATAAGTGGTGCCATACACAAGAATGAAGAGTAACTAGCATCCAGATGCTGGATTTAAGAGGTATTTGGAAGAAGTTAAAAGCACTGGAGTTAGAGCGCTGAAGTCAGACCTGAAAAGCTATAACAACGAGAATTCACGTAACATAACAAGTGTCAGAGACCTTACATCATGGCTTCGCTTTTTGAAGAACGATCCCTGAATTTTTATCTGCTTTGCAGAATTCCTGTGAGGACAATATATATTGATACTTGAGTATCCCTACCTTCAATGGGACTAAATCCCCTACAACCCCTCACCCACCCCACCCGACCCAAACTAAGAGCAAGAGTATGCAAATGTGATTCAAACTAGTGACCATTCCTTTAATCGGTTGTGATCATACCACTAAACTGCCCTTGTGTGGGCACAATATAATATAATATATTATGGATACGATTTATTTACCCGAGAAAATAAAGTTATGATAATGATTTCTTTCCAAAAGTTTTTCGTATGACATTGATGTGAGTTGCATTGAAAATGAATAGTCAAATTATATGCTCTGCGGTTGATTTCACATCCACAATCTAGCATCAACTTGTAGCAGCCATTGAGGATTTTATTGAAAACATAAATCGCAAAAAATGATTCATGTAAATCTGTTTATGAGCTAGAGCATAAGGGCCTATTAGGCATTAATTCTAATTACTGCAGCTATTCACACCAAACAACCATATAATTAGTTGTAACTATAAAAAGCAGTTAATTAGAACAGCCAAATTCAGATGTTTACAGCACAACATCAGAAACAATGACAACCAATTCACTAATTCATATAGCGTACACCAAATGGGCACTTAAGAAAGTATAGTTATGCAGTACCCCACATCAAGTGGGCACTTGGGAAAATATTACAATTTGGTTATGTTTATTTCGATGCATCTGAAAACTATAGAAACAAATATAAGAAGTTCATTCCATATATTTGTGTGTGTGTGTGTGTGTGTGTGTGTGTATATATGGACAAGGTATTCTGTATATGGACCAAGCATTTAGAGAAAATACCTTGACTAAAGAACACGGGGAAAGGGCTACCCATGATTGGCTTTCCATTACACTCCACATTCACCATATAATTCCCTCTCTTCGGAACCACGTAAGTAACAGTATACGTTCCATCGTCCATATCTTTCACAACGCCATCCTGATCAGAACCCCCAACACCCACTCCGGGGGAGACCTTCACCTTAATCTGCGCACCGCCGGTGGGCACTTTCCGGCCATCCGCATCCTTGGTCACCACCACGAACGACGACGGCGAGCAGGCCGTGCCGCCTGCTATACCCGTCCCCGCTGCCGTGCACTTGGCGGGATCCACCGGCCCAATCGGCTTGTTCGTCAAGTCCTCAGCCTCCTCTTCCCCTTCGCTATCCGACGAATCCTCCTTCCGGTTCTTCTCGACATCCTTGAAGGTGGCCTCGAACGCCGCCTTCGCGGCCGCAGCTTTCTCGGCCTCGCTCTTCAGCTTGGCCTCCTCGGCTTGCTTCATCCATATAGGTTTCGCCACAGCCGAGTTACGATCAGCCATGAAACCCCGCCCCGCTGATTTTGCACACACACCCGAGGTGTACAACCCAAACCCTAAAAACCAAATCAATCAAAACTTCCAATTAACAAAGCTGTTACACATATATAGCTATACAAACATAGATGAATATAGAGAGAGACCTAGTAGGATGAAGGAAGGATAGATACCCTTAGATCGACAGCGTTGGGGTTTAGAAGTTCCGGTTGGGAGAAAAGATACAGAACCTTCGCGTGACGGCGAAGCGGGCAAATTAGGTCTAAAGGAATGGGGACTAATAAATACGCAAAATTACGAAAATCTCCCCTAAACATTGGAAAAATTACAAAGACTTCCTTTTGAAATTCATCAAATCTTATACGCTCGCTCACTTATCTTCAGATATTTGTTGTAACTGAACCCTTCTCTTAAACGCTGTTAAGATGTGTGTTAAAAAGACAATTAAGATGAAAGACGGTAAAGGTCATAAATTGGTAAAAAACTCAGATTGAGTTTAAAAAGAAAAAAATTTAATTTTTTTTTTTTTTGGTTATATACTAGTAAACTACTAAAATGTTTTTTTTAAGAAAAAATTAATTTTTTAGTAGTTAATTTTTTAATTTTTTATTAATTTGGCGCATTTATCTTTTAAAATTAAAAAAAATTAAATTATAAGATAATAAATTTAATCATTTTTATAAAATTAAAAAATTAATAATTAATATTTAAGCTACCAGCATTTTTTTCAAACACAATCTCAAAGTGCCAATTGTTATCTAGGTTTGAGTTCAAAAAACTTTTTTCACTACCCTCATCTAAGATGATTCTCCTCGTAATATATATAATATAATATACATACGTATGAGAAAATGAAAAATGGGAGAATAAAGAAAGAAGTTGTGACATAAGATGAGGATAAAAATTATAATATTTATACATATATTATAATAAGAGAAAATTTCTAAATTTAAGGAGATTGGACGAGAAATAATGTTTTTTTAGAGAAAGTGGGAAGATGGTGGAGAAGCATGCACGAGAAAAATGGTATAAATAAAGTTATTAAAATTGAACCAATCACGAAATTGATAAAGCACTGATTAACTGTTCTAATTCAATGCACCTTATAAAATTGTAAATTTAATTATTTAATTATACACTTATGCATCATAATTTTAGTACAAAATAGTGTGATATATACCTAAGGTCCAATTACCTAAAATTTATTTCAGTTATTTAATTTGGTAACTTTATTTGGTTAAAATTGGAATTTATTGGTATTATTTGAACAAATAGGTTCATTGTGATTGCCAGTGTGGTATTATTTATTTTTGGAGTTTTAAATTGTGACATTATGTCATTGGAAGATTTTTAATTTGACAGGAGTACCATATAGTTTGGCCGAGCAATTTTATTTTACACACTTAATATTCTCTAATTGATAATATCAATAACCCAATAGTCTACTTTCGATCAAAGCAACTCATAACTTGGAACATTAGTATCGTGGTTAATAAAATACCTCTAATACTTAAATTAATAAAAGAGTTTAAAAGCAAAGTTTTAGTTAGGAAAATTATGTATCATACCTCTTGGAATACTAGGGTTCCTCTTTTATATGCTTAGTTGTAGAGAAGATAATCATGGAGGATTTTGTTAGTTGTGAAGATGCATATTCTTCTGCTTTAGAAGTATCTTAGAATCCTATAGACATATAAAGATAGGATTGATCATTGCATCTGACTTGATGGTAGTTATTGTAATTGTTGTCCTGTTCCAGATTTAGGCTCAATTTCAATCGAGCTGACAAAAAATGACCCAAGCAAGTTTGTTCAATTTATGCTCGACTGTGCAGTGTTCTATATAGCTCTTCATAACTTAAATAT
>JAVXUM010000046.1:18590194-18610644 GCA_035590655.1 Pouteria glomerata
AATGATGCCCTTGGTGCAAACTTTGCCTCAAATAATACTGCATAAGGAATTGATACTATCGAAGCTTCTTTCTAGATTGCAAATGAAAGGGAGATTATCACTGGAGCCCATACTCAGGTATTAAATTCTATCCTTGGTATTTTGAATATTAGTTTTAACTATGTTCTTTATTTTATCCTCTATTCTCCTCCAAATATCTTCCAAACAAGAAAAAATACTTAACTTTTATTTCCTTCCCTTCCCCTTCCTTCCTAGTCTCCCTAACAAAGGCTAAAAGCCTTTTGAAAGAGGATATGGAGTTTTCTCTGCGGAAATAAGGGGGTGATTTTCCTTAGAAGTGGATATGTAGTTTTTTTCTCTTCGGAAATATTGGCAAGATTTCATATTATCTTGACTGCTATTAAATCCTGTGACCTAGGCCTCTTAAAATCCCAAGCCACTCTTGTTCTTAAAAGAAATATTTGTTCTCATGTCTTTGAATGGCTTAGCCTTTTCTATATTTTTATTCAGTTTTTATCCCCCCTCCCAACTAAAAAATAAATAAATAAATAAATAAATAAAAATAAAAAATAAAAAAAAAGTCAATGCATGACTAAATTTGTACCTGTAAAAAAAAATTTAATTAGATTTGGCTTATATTAAACATTTGTACTCTCTCTGTTCAACTCTTTATTTTGCTTATGAAGTTTTTTGCTGGCAAATTGGGGTTTTCTTCTGCAGGATGATTTCAGCCTTGTCTAGAGATCTTTTGGAGGACTTTCTCCCGTGAGTTGCTTCTTGACTTGGATTGGATTGTTTGTATCTTTAGGGTCGTTAAGGATTGTGTTTTTGTTAACTTTCACTCATCATTATATTTACTGTTAGTTGGTTTCAAGGGGTTTAATTTTTACCATCAATGGTTCATGAAATTAATCCCCCTCCATTGATGTTTTCTTTTTTTGCTAAATCCCCTCCCCCTCCTCTGATTTTATGAATAAAATACTTGAATTGAATTAGTTTTATGCAACTTTAATGGAGTTGTTACTTTTAGTAATGTTGGATATGGTTCTGTGTAACACATTCTCGTGCACTTTTGAAATTTGTCAGCTCTCTGCAGAGTGTAGCTGACTCACTAGTATCTCTGCTCAAAAGTGGAGCTGATAGAGAACCGGAGATAATTGAACAGGTCTAAGCTGGAATAGTATTGACAATTTAATTTTGGATTTTGATCTTTGATATCTTGCTGGAAATTATTCTGATACTAAAAAGCAGGATTTGTGATGCAGATTTTTACATCATGGTCGTATATCATGATGTATTTGCAGAAATATCTCTTACGAGATGTCGTCCATGTTCTCAGGTGGGTGAATGCCATTTCTATTATCATTTTTAGCAAACAATGCAAAATAAGTATGCATATTACAACCTAAATCAAAGAATGTTCTAGATATTCTTCGGAAGTTAAGAATTGCAGAAAAAGGTAAGAAAACTAAGCTTGAATCATTTAATCCTGAATATTAATAGATAGCTGTTTTTTTTTTTTGGGGGGGGGGTGTGGGGGGTGGGGCAGTGGACGTGGTTTTTTGGTTGGCATACACAGTAGCTGTTCTGGAAAACATTGAGAAACAGTTAAGAATCATTAAGAAGCTGTGTAACATGAAGAGCAAGGGGTTGGCTCAAGTTAAGAAACCTCCCCCACCTAGAGCAAGGTCATGAGTTTGAGTCATCCCATTCCTCTTCCTCTAAGAAGTAATATTTACTTACCAGAATAGTGTCATTGCATAAACTGAAGAGGTCTTTAAAGTGTAATTATCTGACGCCCCATGAAAGTGGCTCGTGGACTGCTTCCAAAGGGTCTGAAATTCATGTTCTCAACTACTTCCAACTGGGTGGTTTGAGTACCTGCTCCAATTTTATCTTTGGTATGTGTAGGACATTTTCTTTGTCAGTGTTGCCATGGGAGATTTTTTCCATCTCCATGCTTGTGCTTGGTAGCATCTGAAAAATATTTGGACACTTTTTTTATCTGAATTATGCCTCTGAACATGGAATCTTTCTGAAAATTATTGCATCTTCCCTGTTTTACTTGGTGTCTGAAAAGTTGGTTTGATGTTCTCGCGAACACAAGGATATAGTTATGTATTTTTTTTCTAAATAGATTATATATTATGTTAGTATATTACATGGACTCGGGCTTGAGTAGTGGGTATAGGAGTGTGTCTAAGTGTCAAGAGCTCCCAAAGTCTTAATTTTAGGATATTGAAATGTGTATCCGAAAGTTGCTTATGGACACATGAACATTTAAATATATTGTTTATTGTATAATATACTGACATAATCTGTTATTAGTCATAAATGTGCTTAAATTAAATGGAATTTAGAAAAAAATGTGATTTTTATATTGCATGTATGTGAATGTGAAGGGTTAGGAAATTGTCTTTACCATCAAATGAGAGTTGCTGCTTTTTCAAATATTTCTAAAAATTAAATATCCTTACCTTTCTTATATTTGGTGGACATGGGTGCATTGGAGGAAATAGAAGAATCCGTGTAACACTGATGGTGAGTTTCTTCTTTGATCACCCCTTGTCGATGTTCTCGGGTAGCCTTTTACCCTAGTCGTATTTAGTGTTTCTGTTGGTACATTGAATTAAATAGAAGATTTCGTGTAACATTGACAAGGAGTTTCTTTTTTGAACACTTTTGTAGATGTCCTTGGTTAGCTTTTATCCTTTTGCAACTTCAAAAGATTTTCAAGTCTTTGTCATGGCCTTAGTGATCCAATTGGGAACCTAATAAGGATGATGCCCTTTTCTTGATTCCACATTTCAATGATCTTTAAGATATAATATTTTTTAGCGCTTTTATTTAGAAAAAATGTTTGTGCTATTATATGGTTCAATAAATATTGCTTAAAATTTATTTGGATACTAAGTGAGACAATGTCTTTGTTTTTTGTTGCCATCTTATATTCCAATTTAAGAAGTATGACACAAAAAGGAGGTGTGTACGAGACACAGTGCAAAACAAGTCAACAAAGTGGTTTTAAAAAATATCATGACATGACATTGTTGGATGACATTAGCAAATAAAAATATATATATATATAATATATAATCATGAAAAATATTTTTTTATCTTTTATTTATAGCCATTTTAACAAAAACTATATTTATAAACAGATTAAAGTCTTTGGCTTTTAAAATTTTTGACACAAAAAAAGTTTAAAGAAGAAAAAGCTAATAGATATAAATTTATGTTGTTTTGTCTTATTATTTATTCCAAGTTTTTTTTATTCAAAGTTATGTGTTTTATGCTTTTTTTTGGTTGCTTTTATTTGATTTTTGTTTTTCTTGATAAGTACAATGTGTTTTTTGTTTGTTTAAGTGATGAATGCATATCTTCTTTGTGTTTGAAGAGTGTACGGCCTGAAAAAATTAGAAAAATAATAGATCATACCCTCTTCCTAGAAATGCTCATACTTCTTTCTATTAGCCTAGGACTACAAGAACACAATATCTATCTTAAACACATAACACATTAATTATTTGTTGTTAAATTGTCATTGACATTAGTAGTTATGGTGATAGTTCAAAACTATAGACAAGAATAATAAATAAATGAATCAAATTTCTTGTCCATTTTTTTCTATATGAGAAGTAGTGGTATCCCTATCTTTGGTGTGACTGATTCCCTGGAGCTCCTAACCCGCCCTACTAGGTAATGTCGAGGGGTTCGAATTTGTGATCTCTTCTTCAATGGGTAGGGATATTGCCGTTGAATTGCTCCTGTGTGGGCAAATTTCTTGTTCATGTTATGATCTTGTGCCTTTATGTTTCTGTTGAGGGTTTGTATTCTCTCTGTGTTTATTTGAACGCCAATGAAGGCTTGTGCATATTAAGTTGTTGATATGTAATACTCTCTTTTGAAGGATTACCACCAAGTTAAGATATTATCCCAAGGATTATGTCCAAGAATTTATGGCAGAGGCAGTTTCATTCTTGTTGAGAAATGCATCGAATGAGCAGCTAATAAAGGGTAATATCCTGCTTCATTTGGAATTTTTTCCCTTCAAAATATCTTCCTATATTGCTTAAACTGTTTGAAGTTTATTACTTTAACTTTGGATCGGAGGCTTGTGTATATGTATTTTCTTTTCCGTGAATGGGTGAAATTTGCCCAATATCTCTAGTGTTAATGCAGGCTTACATTGTTTTCTTTTTCCCTTCATCATAATATTTATACGCATATATCTATTGTATGTAGAAAAGGCGTAAATGGATTTCTTGTGGGGAGGGGGAGGGGGAGGAGAAAGATTCAAATATCCATGGGTAGGATGGAGGACAATGTGCAAGTCAAAGGATGAAGGTGGTTCAGGTATCCATATTATTAAGAGTTTCAATGTAGCTTTGTTGGAGAAATGGCTTTGGAGGTTTGCCAATGAGAAAGAGAGACTATGGTGAGGGTCATTATGTTCAAATATGAGCTCAAATGGGCTAACTGGCCTTATTCCAGTGAAAGTAGCCTGTGGGTAAGTTTATGGAAGGGTATTAGTCAGCCGTGGGAAAGCCTTAGTGAGAATTTGGTGTAGCAAATTGGTCATGATGATAGAATTAAATTTTAGAGGTTTAAATGGGTCGAGGAAACTAGCTTAAAAGAGCTTTGCCTGGAGATTTTTGAGCTAGCAGCAGATAAGGAAGGCTTGTTGTTGGATTGCCTAAGAGGCAACGAGCAAAATCGAGTGCGGAATGTTACATTTTGATGGAATCTTCATGACTGGGAAGTGGAAGGTTACGTCACATTCTTGCAGAAGAGTTCGAGTCTAAAAGTAAAGGAGGCGGATGATGGGGTAAGGTGGAAGTTGTTGAAATTAGGAGATTTTGAGGTGAGGTCTTACTATGATGACTTGGAACAAAGAGTGGAGATGTGTTGTCTTTAGGGGAAAATTTGATGGAGTGGGGTGCGTACTAAGGTGGTGTTTTTTATTTGGTGTACAGTTTGGGGGAGAATTTTTATTATATTGATAATTTGCAATAGAGTGACCAGGTTTTAGTTAATAGATGCAACCTTTGTGAAGAATAGGAGGAAACCATAGATCACATTTTAATTCATTGCAAATAGACTCAAAATATGTGGGATTGGATTTTAGTAATTTTTGGTTTACACTGGGTGTTTGCAAAATATATATAGATTTTTTTCAAATCTTGGTGGGGTCATAAGTTGAGTCATGCGAAGATGATTACTTTGGATGTAATCCCATTCTGTCCTTTTTGTTAAATGGAGAGAGCAACTAAAGAATTTTAGAAGGAATTGCGACGCCATTGTACAAGTTCAAGAGCCCTTTTTTGTCTTGTTTGTATAGTTGGAGGTGGGAGGGGTTGGTCTAGATCTTAAAAAAAAATATGGAGTATAAAGGTCGGAGCGGGAGTACATAAGATCGGCAAATTTTGGTTAACTGTTATATTCAGTTAGACTATGGATTTGTTGTTTGGAAGGTTGGACAATTTTTGGCCTTTTCAAATTCAAGTAATGGCAAATTACATAGTACTGTATGGAACTTTATTTCTTTTAAAGTTGGGAGAGGTGATAAAATTAAGGGCTCCTCTCTATTACAAATTTTGATATGATCTCAGCTTGCAAACAACTTCATAATATTTGCCGATGGATTAATTAAGATCAAAACTAAGAATTCAGCTTTTACTGGCTTGTTTCCATAGAAAATGCTTTTATTTGTTTATTTATTTATTCTTTATGCCATGGGTATTAGCAGCAACTCGTATTCATTCTTGGACCTTGCTTCTTAATATTATGATTCTTATCCCGGCTGTGGTAATACAGAGGATGCAGAATGATTGGGCATAAAGTGTTAGTGTTTGTAGATAGCTTTTTAAGCCCGCTGAGTCAAGATATAGATAAATATACACATCTCGTTGCACCCATCGGAGGCATTCGTAGTGATTGAGGGGAAATACTAGATTAGAATGGTGGAATAGGGGACTACAAGAAGGATATACTTCTTTTTAAATTGCCCTGTGGCTCTTTCCCTAGCTGTCACTTGAATCAAAGCAAGACTGATAAAAATTTGGATGGAACGGATTCAAACTTTTGGTATAATCCATGGCTTGAAGGGGGGAGGCTAAAAAAATTGTTCCCTGATAGGCTTGCTCTGGCAGTTGATAGAGAGGCTTTTGCGGAGGAGTACTAATTTGATATATTATTCTACCCAAGAATCTTCATGAATGGGAAGTTGATTTTTTTTTTTTTTTTAATTTTCTTCATTCGTTGGAATCTAAAAAGGTTGGATATGGGACAAATGGCATTATTTGGAAAGCATCTAAATTTGGAATATTTGATGTTCAATTGTTGTACAAGGGTCTTGAAGGTAGAAAGGTTGTGGATTTTTCATGGAAGAACTTAAGCAAGTTTGGAGCTTCTCCAAGTGTTCTTTTATTTATTCATTAATTTATTCCAATCCAGCGTGTGTCCCAGGTAAAGGTTCTTACCATTGACATCTAGTCATTAGAGGAAAGTTATAGTGAAGTGGTGCTGTTTGTGCAAAAAGGGTGGGAAAACTATTACTAATTTTTTTTATTAATTGTTCTTGGGAAAAACAGTTGGGAGTTAGTCTTATCATGCTTTGAAATGCCATGACAATTTCTTAGGGAGGTGACGCAGCTCCTTGAAAATTGGTGCGAAAGTAAGAAGGCGTGGAGATTTGCATCTTTTTGCTTAGTGTGATTGTTTTTTTTTTTTTTTTAATTTGGGGGCGGGGTGTTGAGAAATTGATTATCATTTCAAGATAAGGATTCCTGTTTGTATAAGATGAAAAGTATTCTTTCGGTTTTGTATAGATGGTTAGCGCCGCCCCCGGGGGGGAGGGGAGCTGGATTTACATTCTTTTCATGCCATTGTGGAGATGATAGATTTTTGGGTTATTGATTATTGGCTTTTTTGTTCACATGTATTTGGGTGGTATAGCTTGATACATTTTCAATAAAATGTTATTTATCAAAAGAAAAAAAGAAAAAGAAGTAATGATAAATTAAATGCGTCACTCTACAATTATTTCTGTACCCTGGAATATTTAAGAACTTCTAAAAATTTTCAATTATACAAACTATTATAAATTTACTTGCATGGTATTGTTTAGTACTCATACACCCTTCATTTTGCAATTACTTTTATGTGAACCCTCTCCACACTGGCAGTATTCAGGGATATAAAATTCAATCACTTCTTATGAATTGCCTGCTTTTTCCACAATAGAATATTCTTTGGTAGCTTGCGGCATCTATACCACGAGAATAATCTTATGAAGGAAATCATATTTTGGAAACTGGTTTTCATACAAGGATTTTAATTAGAAAATAGAAGCTAGTACACTTTTACTATCTAGAGTATTCTAGAGTGGTCAAGGTAGAATTACAATTTTGTCCTTGTCATTCTTTTAATGCTATACACAGTGTGTATTGGATTGATTTATTTAAGTTGGTATCATTTAATGCATTAATAGTCTATACTTCTCTTATTCTTATAGCTGCTGTACATTTTTCTTCTCTTTCTTCTTTCTGACCTTCATTACAGTTGGGGTCAGAGATCTTTTTGTATCTGAGCCATCATATTCTTATGTTGGCATTCTCTCTCTCTCTCTCTCTCTCTCTCCCTCTCTCTCTCGATAAAAAGGTCTATACTTCTCTCTCTTCTTGTTTGTCTTTGCACACTTTGTTGACTGTGCAGTATCACGTCTGCATGAGGAATTATGCACAAGATGAAAGCATCAGTACTCGCGTATGTTTATGAAGCATGGATATGACTTGGCACAGACCAATATGGCAATTTTAAAAAAAGTTGAAACACAATGCTGTGGGGACATGCCAAAAACTAGTTATAGATTTTTATAAATGAAAATGAAAATGATTTATTTATTTTTTATATTACCAATACGTTTATATTGTTGTTTATATTGACGAGACACATTTAACAAGTGTCCAATTTGTGTTGTAGAAGTGTCTGACTGGAGTTCGGTATGGACACAGTACCTTCCTAGAATTGTGGGTGCTTCTTAGATGTGGGTTACTAATCCCTAGTTGGGCAACACAAGTTGGTTTTTATATTTGCTTTGTTTAGTTGAATTTCTGTTATATGACATATCATCATGTATCAATCTCTGAGTTGAACAGGCACTAGAAAAGTCATGTTTGAAGTCGCAAAGAAACCATTGGCGCTCAGAAAATCCGGAGTTAGTGGGTTATTTTGGTATATCATGAGAGGAACTTCATCAAAGTTGCATTCAAGAGCAGAGCAATTATTACGGTTACTGGTAGACAACTCAATACTTGGAATTGGTGATAAATTTGACCAAGGCAAGCTCTTTCTTTGATATTGTTATTGTTATTTTTATTTTTTTATAAATTTCTCATTTACATACTCTGGTTGTAACTTCTCTAATTCCTTTTTCTTGAAATTTATTTAATTCAAAGACGGCCTGCTCTAGGTTCATGAATATGTATAATATGTACTATTCATCATTGTTTGATTTTTTTATAATTTTAATAGAAGAGTTGTTTTCTGATTTGAACTTTGGCAATGCTCAGGTTCATCTTTTGAACATAAGGTACAATGATTAACCAAACTCAACTAGTCTTAATCCTTGTTATAGAGAGCATGCCACCCCTAGTACAAAAAGGGATCTATGCTTTTGCATTGTGAAGGCTATACACTCACATCTCCATGCTTTATATGAAGTCCAAAAATGGATTAAAATTGGACAGGAGTATAGTCACTCTACCCCAAAGCAATTATGCAATATAGAAAAAAGTTGTTTTTAATCCGAACATTGACTGCTCAATTCCGTTGAATAAGCAATATCAAGCAAAAAGGAGCTGAGATCCATTGCCTAGCTCCTTCTCCTCCTTTTTTCCCCGGCCACATCAAGTCTTTATGGTCGCTGCGACCCCTCTACGGAAGAAACTTTGACATCCCAAAAAGAGGCAGAATTAGTGTCCAAATTTCTGTGAAATTGCATAATGAAGAGGAATACGAGGCATCAATTTCCATCCTTTTTACACAAGCAACAGAAATTGACAACAAATATGACACCTTTTGATTGAGTTATCAATTGCAAGATTAACACACCAGACAAAGAATGCCATGCCCCAAAGTTGCAACACTACTGCCAATCAACCATTCCTTGTCCTACAAGAGACATGTAGAAAGACTTACCGTGGAATTTTCCAAATCTGGAAATTGCCCATTGAGTATCATCCTTACCTGCATGGAGTAAAATGTTATGAGAAGCTCCACATTTGCCTTAATCTCTAAATCCTGCAAATTCATCTTCAACAATAAATCCCAAGGGATTTGATTATTCATACATTGAACAAAGTTTGCAATAGAAGCCTCTTTATTCACTGCTTTGAGATTGAAGTCAGTTACCTTGAGAGAATATTGGGCATTGTTACGATATAATATGTAAATCAATTATGAGATTAAAGATTATCAAGTTTCCTTTGCCAGGATGATTAAAGATCAATGGAAGTTAAAATTCTATGCAATGTCTTTTTTTTTTGATAAGCTAGTTGAGTGTTTATTGTTGCAGTGAACTATTTATTCTTTTGGAGAGGTGATTTCGCACTATTTATCTATCGAGATTTTCCATATTAGAAACTTCCTAATTGTTTTAATAATGCATCAAATACAGGCAGATCTTGAATGAGACTCCTAGAAGGTCTTCTTCCATTTTCCATTTTTTTTTCTTTCTTTCTTTCTTCTTTTTTTTTTTCTTTCTTTATTTTGTTTGCCAATGCTTCTCTTCTCATTTGACAACCACAAATACCCTTCTAGAATCTTATACCATTTCAAAACCCTAGATTTTTATTTATTTATTTATTTATTTTTACTTAAATCGTAACCCCATGTTAACCCCCTTCTTCTAGCCCTTAGCCTTGATTTATCCTCGGCATCTAGAATAAGTAGTAGATTTTTCTTTCAAAATTGTCCCACAAAGCTGCACAAAGCCTTGACCAAGTCTGTCTTTTTGCGACTTCTTCTTTTTTTTTTTTGAAGAGTAATTTGGCATCAAGGGAGGCCCGCCATTTACAAAAAATTGTTAATTCTATGCTTCGAAGCACTCTATGAAACTCAAAAATGCATGAATATCCAGTTCAACATGTTCGGGTCAATTATACAAAACTGGAAAATTGCTTAGGGTCACTTTTGTGTTTGTCATGAAGGAGTCAGTTTTCATTCTCTCTAGTTAATGAATATGATTCAGCTGTGGGACTGCTTGCTAAAAATAAGTAAAATTATTATATGACGGTGTTGATCTTCAGCTGATGTTCCTGCTTGATTTAGATTTTTTCCCATTGTAATTTGTACCCTTGAACAGACTGAATGGATATTTTGCCGGTCTGTTGTTTAATTGTTTGATTTACCTTTTCTAGTTTGGAATTTTTGTAATATTTTCATGACTTATGCCAAAGTAAATGTACTTGGATCTAAGTGCTTTCTCATTTTTTTTATCTAGGTTCACACACTGTGGTTGACGTTGTAACTGCTGCCTTTCAAAGGCTATGTGAGGAACTTGACCCTGCAGCGTTGAATTTGATGTGGGATTGTTTATATGAAGAAATAACTGATGCTGTTTCTAATGGATACCATCTGCACCTCAGCCGCCTTTTGTCCCTGCTGATTTCTACCATTCAAATTGATTACATCCAGAAAGTTTCTGGTGGGCTTTTAATTTTTTTTTGATAGGTTTTTACCATTCTGTTGCTTTTTGTGGGTTTAATTATGTGCCATATGGTAGGGTGCCCATTGTGTTGACATGCAATTGTTCTTGTGTTGCACAGATTATGAACTTATGCTTCAAGTAGTTGGGGAGCTTATGCAGAAGTTTATCTTGCCTGCTACAGCACAGATGGCAGAGGATCAATCATCTGAATTTGTTGATAAGGTTCTGCAATTAATGCTTTGCATTCTTGATGGGCTCCATTTAGCTGATAATGAGTCAGTTCTTTCTAGTGTTTCTGTGCAATGGGCTCCTATATTTGAGTTAAGGAATTCAAGGTAATGCTTTGATGTAATGGTTTATGTGGTTTGCTTTCATGTTCTGCAGCGTTCCCTTCCCCTTTTTATTTGTATCTTCCTTTACTTATCTTCCTTTTCTTTTGACATATTTATGATTTCAGTTTGCTGACTTTTATCAAACAATTGCTACTGAAGGATTCTCGCATAATCTACACTTTCAGACAGAATATCATATGGTAAGATTTCAATTATCATTGCGTAGTACCTCAATGCTTGCTGTCCTTCTCTCCCATTACTTAATTGTTTGGCTGTTCCAATTGGATTTCAGTGCATTGAATGGTTTAAGGGAAACTTCAGAGGAAGAAGTTGTATTTATACTACTAACCTTCTGTGAAAGACTACAAGCGCAAAGCTTCAGTTCCTTAAATGGAACATCCAAAGATGAGGTTTGGAGGATTGGCAGTTATTTGCAGGATGCAATTGGTTATTGGATTGCGGTTATCAATCAAATTGTGCATGGAATTTCGTCACTAAGTCAACTTCAAGAGACTAAATTACCGTTACTGTGGGGAATCATTAGCTGCTATCCTTATATGAAAGACATCCAAGCAAAGCCATCCTTATTACTTGATCTTATAGATGCCCTAGATCAGCTTCTGCTGATTAAATCTGGTAAGTCATATTGCTCTGTTTCATAACACAACATACTTTTGGAGAAGTGATTGCCATGTCATATGCTTCTCCAGAGGTATATTGAAAAATATAAGTAACATATGGTGGTTGGGATCCTTCTGTAAGTCAATCCCCACAAAATGACTTGTTCTTGGAATCCTAGACCTTCAATCGTGGATATTTAATCTCAATTTTCACTTTCTTTGGGCACCTGAAAGAAAATTGATAACATTGAAAGGTTGTTTTAGTTTTCATCTTAGAAAACATTAGTTGGTGTCGATTTATAAAATTTTTGAATTGGGGTTTCTTCAGTCTAGTTGTTGTTTTAGTTTTCATCTTAAATAGCATTAGTTGGTGTCGATTTATAAAATTTTTGAATGGGGGTTTCTTCCGTCTAGTTCTACTAAATTTTATATATGTTTTTGGTACATGGCTGGTGATTTTATACCAAAGTTTTTTTCAGACAATATTGCAGGGTTTCATACACACACTTTGCAAAGCCTAATTGGTGCTGCTTTGAGTTCATATAACAAATTGCATTCCTGTAACAACATTAGAGGTGAGGAAGTGAGCAAATTTTTGCAAATCGCTATGAGATACAGGTCATCATCACAAGTATTGTCAGCTGTAGCTGATTTTTTGGATTCTATGGATGTGTAAGTTGGTTTATTGTTATCAACAATTGACAAGTTGTTTGGGAACATTTTTCATTATTTCTTCACTTATACGTTTACTGGTGAAATTGCTGGTGAATATGATTTATTTTTAAATGGAGAATTGAATGCTTTAGTTAACTTCCTACAAAATTATGTAACTGAAGGTCTACATTTCAAGAAGAAAATGGCGATTTTGTTGTGCATCCTGAGCTTAAAGCAGAGAAGGCTGTGGAATCATTGGACATATTTGCTGAAAATTTGTGCCATTCAGGCAAACTAGTCCGTCTTTCCACCTTAAGGATATTGTGCTGTTATGAATCTCTGAATTGCGAGCATTCTCCTAAAGAACATCCTGATGGGAAAAGAATGAGAACTGAAGCTTCTCAATCTTGCTTTGCCAATGATCGGGACAGTAATGTATGTAATCTGTTTCCTCTTTGCTCCTCTTGTGTTGTCTCACTATACTGAGTAGTTAATTGGAGGTTGATTTTTATCCAAATAGCAGGTTCTTCAGCTTCTCCTTTCAATTGAGGAAACACCTCTTTCAGTTACAACCAGTAGGAAAGTTATCCTTTTGATTTCTAGAATACAGATGGGCCTGTCTGCTGCACAGATATCTGAAACTTACCTGCCCTCTGTTTTGTATGGGATAATTGGCATCTTCCATAGTAGATTTAGCTATCCATGGAATCCTGCGATGGAGTGCCTAGCTGTCCTGATTAGCAAGTATTTTCAAATTATATGGGATAGATTTATTCAGTATCTAGAACAATGTGAACTAAATTTTCTAGCATCTAATGATCAAGCTGAAGAAAGCAAAACTCTATCAACTAGCAAATCCATTGGTATGTGCCGTCTTTTATCTATGACTTTTTAATGCATTCTTTATATCCATGCATGAAGGACTTTCTGTAGACCCTATCTAAATTCACCTTTTCCATTTGTTGTGCATTTATAATATAATTGCTCATTCTGTTGTAATTTCCCATTGAAGATGTTTTCATCATGTCTTGAGACACAGAAGATATCAGGAAGTACAAATGTTTAAACCATTTCTCAATCAAATGAATTTTGTATTATAATAAATCTTTTGACACATTTAAAAATCTATCAAAATCCTTATCACAAATAACCACTATATGGTGTTGACAGTGTTGAATGCTTGTTTGTGGGCATCCCATTTCTGGTCTAGCATTTCATATTGTTAATTACTCATTTTAAAAAAAGAATAATAAAATAATATAAATGAAACCTCCAAATCCAATTAGTAACCTCCAAATCCAATTAGTAAAAAAATCAGACGTCCATTTTTTCCGTCCATTTTTCTTGTCCCTTTTCTGAGTGATGGTCTTGTTATTTATGGGCCATCAAGACTAAATCACAACTTTGAATTTAAATGAAGATTCTTATGAGATATTCACATATTCGTAATTCAAACTGAAGATGATAGTGGTTGAATGTTTGCAATTTAAAGGAGTTGGTATCATAATTCTCTTGAATTTTGAATTTCATTGATCTATATGATTCTCTATCAGTCAATGTTTCCGTATGCTTTTCATATGTGATATTTTATCTTCCAATTGAAATTTGTGTGCCAATTTATGTATTCATATTTAAAATTCTAACTTCTTTCTTGGTTTTGCTTTTCAGATTTGGTCAAATGTTTCAATTTATTCATTTCCTCTGCATCTGATAATACCCCCTGCACAACAGTTCTGTCCTTGTTGATTCAATCTTTACAGAAAGTTGCAACTGTTGTAGAATCTCGGTCTCGGCAAATTGTACCTTTGTTCTTGAAGTTTATGGGTTACAATCTCGATGATGTTGTCTGGTAATTATTTCTGGTTTTGGAGCTCTATTGTGTTACTCTTCTCCAATATACGAACTTGTGCAGGTATTTCCTTTATAGTCTAATTCTAAATTTGGGTTTGTTCTTTGTATAATAATTGCAGTGTGGGGTCATTCAACACACAGGTTTGTAAAGGGAAAGAATGGCAAAATGTACTTAAACAGTGGTTAAGCTTGTTGAAATTGATGCGAAATCCCAAGTCCTTCTACAGGAGTCAATTTCTTAAGGAGGTTCTGATCTATAGGTTGGTAAATTTCTGAACACTTCTATCATTCTATGCTTCATGGACTTGGATTTGAGTACAAGGTGTAGGTGGCTTTGGAGTTTGGACCTCTATCAACCGTAGGTATGAAGATGTTAGGCAGCATATTCAAAATTTGGTGCAATATTTTGGAGTGGGATGTCATTATTTAGGAATGCACTTGAGATTAAATGGGATTTAGTGGAGTGGGATGTCATTATTTAGGAATGCACTTGAGATTAAATGGGATTTAGAAGTGGGGAATTATGTCTCCCATTTATGTGAAAGGTTAGGAATTTTGTTTACTGTCGTATGTGAGTTTCATTCTGAAAGACCATAAAAAATTAGAGGTGCATCTAATTACTGGGGTTGGAACCATCCCCTTTGTCGTGTCAGGTGAACATGGGTTGAGCAGGGGAATAGTAGGGTTTACGTAATACTGATATTACGGTTGCCACGTTAGAATTCAACTTATTAGTCAGTTCTTGACTTGGCAGTAAAACTTATTTTGGCTGGTTTTTCCAGGCTTTTAGATGAAAATGATGCTGAGATACAGATAAAGGTTCTTGATTGCCTGTTGAATTGGAAAGATGATTTCTTACTCCCTTACGACCAGCATCTGAAAAATCTGATCAGTTCAAAAAGTTTGAGAGAGGAGTTAACAACATGGAGCTTGTCTAAAGAATCTAATCTGATTGAAGAACATCACAGAACTTATCTTGTACCCTTGGTAATCCGAATTCTAGTACCAAAAGTCCGAAAGCTGAAAACATTGGCATCTCGAAAGGTATGTCGATCTTCATAATAACTTTAGCTATTAACTTTTTCCATGATATTATCCTATCTTTTACCATCTCATAACTAACAAGATCTTTTTCCTTCTTATTGTTTTTCCAGCATACGAGTGTCCATCATCGAAAGGCAGTTCTTGGATTTCTAGCTCAGCTCAATGTTGATGAACTTCCTCTTTTCTTTGCTCTTTTAATAAAGCCGTTGCTAAGCATTTCACAAGGATTTGAAGGGATTAGTAAATGGTTTTGGAGTTCATCCGAACAGTTTAAAGATGAATTTGACTCATTTAGTGCTTTGAAATACTTCACCATCGATAGCATAGTGGCCCTCTCTTGGAAGAAGAGATATGGTTTTGTGCATGTAATTGAAGATATTCTTGGAGTTTTTGATGAATTGCATATTAAACCATACCTTGATCTGTTAATCGGATGTGTTGTTCGCATTCTGGGAAGCTGCACATCAATTGTTGACGGAGGGAAAAACAGTGGATTATCTGCAGCGGAAACAACTTCAAGCTTTAGCCTAACTGTGGATAAGGAAGGTGGTGAAGCAGAAAATCAGTTCATGGTAATTTTTTTTTTTTTTTTGGGATAAATAGGTCATGGTAAACTTTTTATTGTACTGAAAGTTCTGCGCCTCATTTATGATAGAAAAATTTCAGCTTTAATGTTTATTGATTTTGAGGACCAATAAAATGAAATGTCAAAAATGTACAGAAGGGAAAGGAGCAGCAAAGCTAATTTGCATTCACTATTTGTATCATTACGTTTGTTTTGGCTGAGGCTAGTTTATAAAGTGTTATTGCCATTGCTAAGGCTGGAGCTTTCTGATTGCTTGGATTAATTGAATGGCTTGAAGTTAATTTAATATTTTGGCACTTATCTTTACAGCTTTGCAGGCACTTTCAGTAATTTTTTTTAATGAAATTCGTGACAACCTGGAAAGTAAATTAATATGTAGAGATTACTTGAATGACTTGACATTCAAAACTAGATCTCTACTCTCTTGAAGTTAATTTTAATATTTTGGCACTTATCTTTATGGCTTTGTGGGCACTTATAGTAGAATTATTAATGATATTCTTAACAATCTAGATAGTCATTTCATATGCATATGCATTTTTAACTTATTGAAGTTTTTCATCTGTAGCACTGGATGGAAATAGAACATAGCAATTTCCTAAACAAAAATCTCCAACTGTTTGCAGATTATTACAGCTATGAAGCAGTTCAAGGAGCTTAGATCTTTATGCTTGAAGACCATTTCTTTGGTTCTGAATAAATATGAGGACCATAATTTTGGTTCTGAATTTTGGGATCTCTTTTTTACTTCTGTGAAACCTTTGATTGATAGTTTCAAGCAGGAAGGTGCTAGTAGTGAGAAGCCAAGTTCATTATTTTCTTGCTTTCTTGCTATGAGTAGAAGCTACAAGCTTGTATCATTGTTGGGTAGACAGAAGAATCTTGTCACCGATATTTTTTCAATTCTAACTGTCACATCAGCTTCTGAAGCCATTTTATCTTGTGTTCTGAAGTTTGTCGAGAACCTATTGAATCTTGACCGTGAGAGCGGCCATGAAGACCATGCTGTCAAGAGTTTACTACTTCCTAACCTTGATGTACTTATCTGCAGTTTGCATGGTCTTTTCAAATTAAATAATGCGACAACGAGGTATGAATAGTGCCCGTAATATCCTTGTGTGGCTATCTTATGTTACATGTCTTGTTATAAACGCATTGCTTTCTACTAATGATTGACTTTCATTGATTGGATTCCTTGCATGCTAGGATGGGATATCTTAGGGAAAGTTGGTTGGACTTTTTACTTAGGCTTTTTTTGGGCGATGGCTAAAAAAGAAACTTCTTCCTCAGAAAAGGCTAACATCGTTTGGAAATCTGTGTGGTTGTTTTGCTTTCCAAACCTTGCATACTGGCTAAAAAGGCCAAACCTACACAAAAGTAAAAAGCCCAAAAAATCTTGTAGTACCTTATTGTTGTTTCCAATCCCGTTGTACATGGGTTACATCCGATGATTCTTATCACAATTATCTTATTAAAAATGGAGAAAGAACAAAATTTAAAAAGCATTTTAAATGGTCCTGCTACTTGCTTTACCTACTAGGCTGTCACTTTCAAGAACGTTGTATGTCGTCACTTGCTTCACGCATGTCCCACACAATATTTGACTTATACCATGCCTGTGCTAATTGGATACTGTATGTTTGGTCAAGCTGTTGTGCTTATTTAATGAAAAGAACTTCTAAGGTGTATGGTAAAGAAGTTTATGGTTTAATTAGAAAAATGAACTTTATGATGTCTGCATCATAATGGAAAGAACTTCCAAGGTTTATGGTAAAGAAGATTACGATTTTAATTGCAAAAAAGAATTTTATGATGTCTGCATCATCTTCTCATCATTGTCATCATCATAACCACGATTATTATAATTAGTATTTTACTTAGAAAACATCAGTTTTAACCTAATTAAAATCGGCCACTCCACAACATAGTTATTCATATGTCAACAGTTTTGGAGAGTGTGGAACTCATTACGGGTTGCTAAAAGAGACATTCACAGGTGTGTTGACCTGTTTCCGGGGTTTAAAGATCAACCACTCCATTGCGTGGTGGTTGCTATGTGACAGTTTAGGAAGGTGTGGAAGTTGTTACTGGTTGCTACAGTGTCAAAACAGACATTCACAGACGTATTGGCCTGTTGCAGTAACATCTGTTACTGTTCTAGGTGGTAAATTGGGACAGGGGCTGAATCCTTTTGGTCTAAAAAATTCTATTGAATAATATTTTTGCCATCACCTTCAGCTTTGGAGATGTTTTTCCAATCATTTTGAAGAAGCAAAGTGAAGGGGTAACCTGATTTTAGGGCTCTCTGGGTCTGTGGTGCGTCTCTTTATAGCAGTAGTGTCATCATTTAACTGGTGTGTTGAAACTCAACGAAGGCTGAAAGAAGATGGGCTGTTTCTTGAAAGTATCTTAAATGCAAGTGTCTAGGTTCTTTCTCATTCTATATATTTCCGCATATAACCGTATTTAGTATGAGTTGGTTATCTGTTATGAGCTTTGTTTCATTGCATCTTGTCGTTGGGTTTTTGTCTTAAGCTTTCGAACTCATTGTTCGACTAGCTCCTGGAGTTGGAGGTTTGCTAAGATTATCTTGTAAGTTATAGAAGCAGGCTTGTTCTAGTTTTTGAGTTGGTTATCATTACCGACTCGTTTAATTCTGTCATTTTGGCCGAGATACCTTTCTATTTTTTAATTTTTTTTAATTGAGCCACTGATTATAAGGAAATCTATGCGGAACATGCATAAAATTTAGAGCATCATAGTTTAAGCAGTGAGGTTCTTTCTTGCCACTGAGAAACGTTGTAGCAATTTGGTTTAAAATTTGAATAGCATTTCCATCAAATTGAGGGTTATTGGTAGTAATGTGAAAACTTTTTGAGGGATCACATTGGACTATGAGGCTTGCTTATTCTAGCTTGGCAATACGAGGAAGAGACAATTGTTCCAAGAATCTTTTCTGGAAAATAGAAGTACACATATATTCCAATTGTTTTAATAGATTCTTCAGGGAAATCTTGGAGTTAAAGTATAACCAGGTGAGGTGGATTTTATCTTGGTTAATTTGTTACATCATACTTGAATATGGTGAGTTAAGATCTATTCTCTTCTACCTTTGACTTGGATGTGGCATCTTTATTAAAAGTAAATGAGTTTGATCCATTTGAACCCATACCTACTTTTCAGTTCTCTTTCTATCACTACATGTAGCATTTTCTTTTTTGCTTTCACCTTCCTTTTTACTTTTTTGCCCCATTTTTTTGGCTTGCAAAAACCTCTGCTTATTAAATTTTTTTATGTGGAGTTGATGACTACCTTTTAAATTAACCAAATGACCAATTTTATTGTACTAGGAAATTGGTGAAATGTCCTGGGGAAAGAGAGCTCAGTATTTTCAAGTTATTATCTAAGTATATAGAGGATCCTTCAGCAGCGAGTAAATTTGTTGATATCATGGTGCCTTTGCTAAAAAGAGGAGTTCAAAATTCTGGTTAGTACTTTATGAATGTTGATCTCAACATTTGCTATGTGCATGTTGGCTTTGTTGACCTTTTCATTGCAGCATGAAAACTCACTATCATTTTATTGCAGACGCATGTGTGGAAGCTTTGAGGATCATTCAACAAGTAATACCAGTATTGGGGAGTGAAAGTACAGCAGCAATTCTGAATGCAGTTTCCCCACTTCTTATTTCCTCTGGTCTCGATGTACGAGCATCTATTTGTGATCTTCTTGATACTCTTGCTGGAAGTGATTCTTCTGTAATCATTGTGGTAAACTAGCCTTCTGCTTATTTACTTCTGAGTGTCATTTTTGGAGGAATTTTGATCAATTTAGTTAGTCGTATCGTCTTTATATTTCACCTGGGATGCAGGCGGAACTTGTTCGCGAGCTGAATGCAACCTCTGCCATGGAGACAGGTGACCTTGACTATGACAGTATTGTCAGTGCATATGGAAAGATCAACAAAGACTTCTTTTACACTGTTGGAGTGAAGCATGCATTAATCATTTTGTCTCATGCTGTGCATGACATGTCATCTGGAGAATTGATTTTGAGGCAAAGTGGATATAGATTATTGCTTTATTTTATTGAATTCTCTGCTGAAATTCTTGATCGAGAACTGAAGCCTGTTGATCAGTGTTGGTCAGATGTATGCATTCAACAGATAATTAACAAGTTCCTTTTCAAACATATGGGTGATGCAATGAACAAAGAAGCAACTATACAAAAGGTATTAATTTTAAACCATTATCACCTCCTTTTGTCTGTTTGTTTTGCTTGTCTTCTCTGCTTCTTATAATTTGTCATTTAGAACCAAGCACAACTTTTATCAGTTGTGCATCTATATGCAAATGTAGCTGTAATTCAGAGAAAAAAAAGATACAGTTAACGTGAGAACTCTTGCCAGTCCCTCATCTAGTTTTAAATATCCAGTTCCACATAAGTATGGGTGTGTGTGTATATATATTTTTTAAAATAGCCTTTCCTTTTTGAGGTGTACATATATATGTTTATTTTAAAATAGCTTGTCTCTCTTTATTTCCTTACCCTTTTTATATATTTCTTAGGAAGGTTCTCTTTTGGGTTTTTTTTTTTTTTTTGTTTTTTTTGGGGGGGGGGGGTGGTTTGCGAGATTACTTGGAAGACTTTTT
>JAVXUM010000046.1:18627210-18639030 GCA_035590655.1 Pouteria glomerata
CACCAAACACCTAAATATCACTCAAACCACGTTTTTCACTGTTTTTCGTTGTTTTTCGTTACTCCAAACACCCCCTTAATAAATCTCTTAATTCAACCATTGCAAAGGCAAGTTCGTGCCTATTGTGTATTCAATTTAACACACGAGCAATGCTATAAAATTAAAAAAATTTGTCTTAAGAAATTGATTGACATATTTATGAGCATAGTACTCTATACATTGATTGACATATTAACATCTTGTTTTCTTGTAAATTTTATTTTTATTTATTATTATTAAACTTTTACTTTATTATTTTTTATTTTTATTTTTATACTTATTTACTTTAAAAATATAATATTACCTCATTAATTATAAATTTTGAACTTACACTTAACTTTAAAATAATAAATTTATTAAATTATTTTTTAATAATTACCACATCATTCGGTCCGATAACAATTTTTTTTTTAAGAATTAAAAGATTATTCAATATGTTCTAATGCATTTAATGGGATACTCAAAGCCAAGTGTGCATGCACGATGCAATGTAGGTGAATGTATAGATTAAAGTAACTATAAAATGTTTAAAAATAAAAATACTTAAATAATTTATATAATTTTAAAAATTAATTACACATTTATTTCAAGTTTTTGGTGATTATATTATCAATGGGGTGAGTATTAATTAAAAAAAAAAAAAAATTTAAAATTTCACCGTTCAACAAACACTTTTACATGTTAAAATCCACACAAATAGCTTAAATAAAACAAAATTAAAACTAAAACCCCTGTCTTAATCCAAGAAGACCGGTTGAAGAAGGAGGAGAAGTAGCAACACAGTAGCAGGGAAGATCACCTCTACCCGACTTCAGCCTTAGACGCACTCACACGCACTTCTCTTTCTTTTTTCTCTGCTATTTCTTTTTCTTTATTTCTCTACTATTTCTTTCGCTAGAACCAGAACTCACGGACATACACCCAAACACATATCTGCTGTGTTTAAAGTGATAAAAAGTAAGATAAAATAAGATAAAATCGGATAAAATAAAATAAATTATGAATTCATAATTCGTACAGTGAGATAAAAAATAATAACTTTTATACATTTTTAAAAATTTTTAAAATTTATTATCAAACTAAACGTATCCACAAATACACTTAGGCTGTTTTTGTTTTGGGGGATTAGATGATAGGGGATAAGTAATATTGTGGGACTCATGAAAATAATATGTGAGATTGGATAAAAGATGTGATTATTTTTTTTTTGTGTTTGGTTAGTGGGATATAAAGTTAGATAAAAAATGTAATTTGATATGTGATGTGAAAGAAAATAATTTTGAACCTTTAAATCTTAGCGGGAACAAAATCCGGAGGTGGGGGATAATTTATTCCACCTCAACTATGGTATTAAACATTTGGCTTTTTGCTGGACAAAACTAAATTTGTGGGCCTCATAGGATGAGGCATATCCCTCGGCCAAGTTTCACGGCAAACGCTGAATGGCGCCATGATCCACGGTTAAGCAATCCAGTTCAGATTTTCATCCGTAAAATAAACGAGGCCTTAGGGTAGGTTTGAGGGTGCAAGGGCAATTAGGGAGGTGTAGAATGGTGGAAAGATGCAGGTGAAAAGGTTGAAATGATCCAAAACTAACCCAATCTCTAACTCAACCAATTGAACACAATAATAAATCTTACAAACAACACATATCTCAAATCTCAAAATATAATATAAGATGTAAATTTAAAAGTCCAAGTTATTAAACAAACTTGTAAAGCTAATTCCACTACATAAACAGAATTTATTGATCTAGAAATGATTGGTGATAAAGTTGAATGATTAAGAATCTCATTGCAGATTTGGACAATATAAAAGAGGAAATATTTCAAATATGTTTGTGTAAATATATAATTTCATTTTTATTAATTTATTATTATATAAATTTATATTTATATATAATCTAAATATTTAATTCAATTTTTAATTATTAATTACAGAAAATGTAAGCAAAGGATTATTTAGATCTAAAAAATAACCAAAATCGAGCCACAATCCAAAATTTTGGTTAATTCTTCAATTCATTTTTGAACACTTTCGGTCGTGTTCATTTAATTAACTGAAAATTTGTCAACAGAAGTTCACACAGTAATTTAAAATTTCAATCCTTAATTGTTATAAATAAAATATTCTACTCTTAGACAAGAATCAATGGAGTGTTTAATGTGGTAAAAAGTGAGATAAAATGAGATAAATTGTGGATTTGTAATACGTGCAGTGAGATAAATTTTTAAAAATTTTTAAAATTTTTCAACAAAAAAATAGTACGCCAAACATCCCCTTAAGATTATTAGAATATAATTTTATTGAATGTAAGATTACTATTAGAATATAGTTGTTATTGTTTACACACCAGGTGTATAGCTCGAATGCCTTATCATGCATTTAATGGGTAATAATCCAATTGTTATTTTTTCCCTTTTGAGCAACAGTTTTAATTGAATAAATAATAGATATTAAAATTTAATTAAACAAATTAAGTAAGTTAATAAAACCACGCAAATAAACACACCGTGCTAGTTTGTCTTTGCATCAATAAGCATTAGGAGGAGATGACGAGGCAGTAATTTGCTTGAATAGTCCAAATCCTAATCATTTGATCAAAGATGGGACGAACATTCATCCAAGTATATTCTAAACGACGAACCAGCATCTTTTTTCTTACACAATACTTGGAAAATGATATTAATATATATATATATATGTATGTATGTATGTATGAATGTATGTACTAACTAGGGAGGATGGATTCAAGGCAGAAACACTTTAATTAAACGCCGTTAAATAAAAGTTAACATAAATTTAAAACTTAAAGGTAAAGGTAAAGGTAAGAGGGGGGTTTGAAGCATAGTTTTAACAAAAAATTGTCAATTTATGATTCTTGAGTGTTTAATAAATTATCAATTTTTGTTAATTTTTTGTTCAGTAATTTTTTAATTCAAAAGTTATTAAAAATTGTTAAATTTTTTTAAAAATTATTAAAAATTATCAAAAATTTATTAAAGATTCAAAAATTGTAAAAAAATTACTAAAAGTTACTACTTATTTTACTAATTATACAAAAAAATTGTAACTAGTAATTTTTAACAAAAAATAAAAAAATTACTAAAAATTATTGGTCTAAACATTTCCTAATTCTTGTTGATGATTTTATTTGAGTTCATAATTGTATCTATTTATATTTATACTTGAATGTTTTGAAGTTTAATAGATATATTAAAATTTTATTTTATTTTAAAATCAATTAAAGTGTATTAATTGTGATTTAATATATTTGTATTGTATATTGTTGTTTTGTTATTAAGGTTATATTTGATTTGTTGAAAAATATTAAAATTTTTTAAAAATTATTTATTTTTATTTTATTATATAAATTATAAATTTATAATTTATTTTATTTTATTTTATCGTACTTTTTGACGTTGTCCATGCTTGAAGTTGGAAGCTCTTTTATCATTGTGGAGGGCGGATACGTAAATACGTGTCTATTATGGGGGCTAAATCGGGAAGGTACTAGGTGACACGTGAGCGTAGCGCGGGATACGGAGGTAATCTTAAATTGTGGTTGGGTGTAGGATTCGATTTTGGGACGCAAATGTAACGGACATACAGTTTGGCTTTTTTGCGCCCTTCCCTCGCTCCCTCCTTTCTTCTCTCCTTTTTCTCTCTCTTTCTTTCTGCTCGCAAAGTTTTGTTTTTCGGAGAGAAAAAAGTGAGAAGAAGAGAGAGAAAATTGAAAACCCATAATCATCATCATCATTATCTCATCAGCAATCTTTGAGCATCTCAGGGCCCATTTCAAATCAGTTCGGTGCTGGTTCGAGGGAGACAAAGATTTAGCCAAATACCCATTTTCGTAGAGGCAAGAAAGGGCATTTCTTGATTCCCCTCTTCGATTTTTTTTTTTTTTCTTTCACTGTGATTCACTTTTTTAATTTCAACTTTTTTTTTTTAATTTATTGGTCTTGGTTTTTTGTTTTGTTTTTTTTTTTCGGTTGAATGCAGGATTTTTTGGATTTGGGGAAATTGGGTCTAGAAGATTGGATTCATTTTCTCTCTCTCTCTCCATTTTTTTGGCTAAATGGGGGGAATATCTGACAATGTTCACGGACTTATTTTGGCCATCTCCTCCAGTATTTTTATTGGGTCTAGCTTTATTATCAAGAAGAAAGGTCTCAAAAGAGCTGGGGCAAATGGAAACAGAGCAGGTCCAATCTCATTTATCGTTATATTTCTCTCTCTTACCTGATTTGTATGCATAGAATTGCATATACATACATATTTCCATGTATACATGCATATCAGAAGATATAGAAGTATGTAACCATGTATGTGCCGGGGAGATTTGTAAATAACTGTATTAGCTCAATTATATGATGATGCAAACATACATCTGCTGCTGTGCAGGCAAATAGATATGCATCTTTTGTATGTATGCTTATAAGAATCTGAAACTCACTGCAGTGTGTCTTAGGAAGTTGTAAGAGTGACAAGTAGTAATACTTGGGTTGATAGCAAGCTTGTGTTAGGTTGTGAATTGTGTAACTGTAAGAATCTGAAATTTATTTTAGACTGGAAGTGGTGAAGGGGAGAGTGACTATAAGTAATACTTGAGCTGATGCCAATGGCAGTGACATATGGACCTTTCATTTTTTGTGGGTAAAGATGATTTTGGAAGATTCACATATTATCCAACATTTCTGGATACATGGCCATGGTTCTGGTGCTAAATAGTTTTAGACTTGTTACCTATGAAGCATGGATATAGATACGGGAGCGGATACAGATAGGGGTATGGATACGGGATACGACAATTTTCAAAAAATAAGGATATGGATACGGTGAATATATGACCAAAAAATAAAATAAAATATATATTTTATCTAAAATATTTTTGAAGATAGCATCTATATACTACCAAACATTATATAAATAACAATTATATAACATGAAAAATACCATTCAATTTATAAATTAACAGAATATATATTATATATTAAGTTATATTTTAATTATTTACAGTTTGACCACTAATTAAATTTTATCATATCAATTTTACTCCCGAATAAAATTTAAAATATTACATTTTGACCCCGCCGTATCCTTTCCATATCTCTCTTGTATCCTAGCTGTGTCCTATGAAAAATTAAAAATAAAAAATTAGGATACGCCATGTAACGTATCTGATATGTATCCGGCCATATCGTAACCGTATCTGAGTATCTGATACGAGTGCGACACCTAATTTGAAGTATTTGTGCTTCATAGCTTGTTGCCATGTATCAAAAGCAAATGAGTGAATGGTAGAAATTAACCAAGTCCAATGTAGTTAAGTTCCTTAAGCTCAATAGATATAGGGAATTGTGTTTCTCACTTTTCGGTGCAAAGTATGATTGCCCATCCCAGCACTTTGGTTTTGTTAATATATTGGGCATGTCCATTTGTTGCTAGTCAATGATTGTACAACGCTCCAAATATGTTCTTAGGAAGCATTCTACCAGCTAAAGTTAATTGGAGACTCCATGTTAGCAAATGTATGACGACCAAATGATTTATAGGGTGTTTCTAGGCAGAATGAGGGAGTCTTCTTAACCATATGATGGCTTCTCCCATCCATGTGTATCATTGTTCAGTTATTTGAGCTTTGGTACCTAATTTTGTTGACCTTTGAACATGCAGCAGTGTCAGCTCCACTGGAATATTTCTTCATTTTATCTGTATTTTTTTTTTAGTTATTGCTATTGTATCTGTTCATTCAGGTACGGGTGGCCATTCATACTTATTGCAACCTATGTGGTGGGCTGGTATGATAACTAGTAAGTATCAATAATTTGTTCAGCTTGATTTTTTTCTTTTTTCTTTTCATTTTTTTTTCTTGTTGTTTTGATTTTTTAAATTATAATTGAAATATTTATAAAGTTTTTTTTTTCTTTTCCTCTCCCTTTTACAATAGAAGGCATATTTTTTTTTTTTAATTTTTTCATTTGATTATACAGTGAATTATTTTCTCCTTTTGCTTGTAGTTGTCATCTTTCAGTTTTTATGAAAATCCACTTCTTGAAGAATAACTCTGCTCCATATTAATGCCGAGTTTTTATGACGTATAGTGATTGTTGGGGAGATTGCCAATTTTGCTGCCTATGCCTTTGCTCCGGCAATTCTTGTGACTCCGTTGGGAGCTCTAAGTATAATCTTCAGGTATAATATTGGATAGTATAGCAGTAGAAGATTCACAAAGAAGCCTTTTGTTTTCATGTAGCATGGCTGATCTCTTTGATATATATACAACTTTCTGTGCAGTGCAGTGCTAGCCCACTTTGTTTTGCAGGAGAAATTACACATCTTTGGTGTGGTTGGATGTGCTCTCTGCTTAGTGGGCTCCACCACTATTGTTTTACATGCTCCGCTTGAGAGAGAAATCAAATTTGTTAAGGAAGTTTGGGACCTAGCCACTGAGCCAGGTATCTTAGTATATATCACCTGGTTTCATTTTGTTTTACTTTATAGCCCATTCTCTTGAAGGTAGGTGTCAGTTTACCTGGTCTTTATGGTTTGCTTAAAGCTGCTAGGATTTTAATCCTTAAAGTATCCTCCTTTTTTTTTTTTTTTTTTTTAAATTTAGAAAAAAAATATATTGCATTCTTTAGATCAGTTGAACAAAAATTTTTGTTTTGGTTCTACACACTAATCTGAAGCAAGCAATGCTCATGCTTTGGATAAAAATCACGGTTTTGAGCCTAATAAGGGGAATGAGTGCCAGAGTTAAAATAAACTGTTGTTGTATTGTCTCTAATATATCTCAGATTCATGTGACCCAAATATAGATAAAAATAGGACATGCAATATGTCAATTCGAAAGCTTGACCTTATTTGATACACTATCTTGACATCTAAAGGTGGACATTGTTTAGGTATATTGACTGACAAATAAATTTTTGTTTAGGTATATTGACTGACAGATAAATTTTTGGTATCAACAGGCTTCCTCTTCTTTGCTGCCATAGTTGTGTTTGTTATTCTTATCCTCATTTTCGTGTATGTGCCACGTTACGGACAGAAGTATTTGACCATTTACATTGGGATTTGCTCGCTGGCAGGCTCTCTTACGGTCTGCATGCTATGTTTGAATCTTTACACATCCAGACCATAGTTTCTGCAATCTGTAGTTCTTACCCAATTATTTTTTCCTTTTATCTAGGTTATGTGTGTGAAGGCCGTGGCAATTGCTTTGAAGCTGTCATTTTCAGGATCGAATCAATTTATCTACTTCTATACGTGGTTTTTCACTGTATTTGTGATTGTTGGTTGTGTTGTACAGGTGAACTATTTGAACAAGGTAGTGTTTCATTTACTCAAAAGGAATATCATGGCAAATAAGGATATTTCTTTGAAGCATGATATGGAATCAATTGGCAAATACAAAATATTTATAGTTCCTAAGAAAATTATAATGTCAAATCTTCTGTCATGAATTTAGCTTAACGGCCTGTTTGTATGGGATTAAATGGAAAGAAAAGAAGACAAAAGAAAACAAATACTGATCTTTCCTGTGTTTATGAGTTTTATTAGGAGAGAAAATGGAAGAAATGGAAACAAAAAAGAGCCTCAACATCTCTGTATTTTTATCCACCCAAAGTTGGAAAGAAATGGAGTGAAGAGAAAAGTTCATTAATGAATTTTTTAGAGTGTCATAGTTATTCCTCAAATAAAGAGCAAGTGAAAAGATTGCATATACTCCTTAAAAGGTATACTGGTAAAATAACAATATATACTTTGCTTCCCATCTCTTCTGAAATCACAAGTAAGGTGAAAGAATATCATTATCTTCTCTCATCTAAACTCCCAAACAGTTAAGAAGAAAATTATTATCATTTCTCTTCTTTTCTCTTGGACTCCCGAATGAAGGTTAAAAGTTACTCTGATTCTAATTCTGAATCCATCTTTGCAGGCTCTAGACACATTTAATACTGCAGTTGTTTCTCCTGTCTACTATGTCATGTTTACAACCTTCACCATCATAGCAAGCATGATCATGTTTAAGGTGATTCAGAGCGTATTTTTTCTGGTTTTCCTTGAAATGCTTTTATTTTTCTAATCTGATTTATCGAAATGAAACTTTAATTGGGAGATTTTGTATGGTTGCACAATGATTTTGTTTGTGCACGTGGAAGGCTTTGATTGTCTTCACAAAATATTTCATCAACTGTATATGCTTATGCTTTGTAGGATTAAACAAACTAATGTCATTTCGAGTTTCAACCCTGCTAATTGTAACTGCACTTTCATATACACTACATGAACAGAAATGCAAATAGAATTTTATACAAACTGAGATGATTGTTTGGATTCTCACTTCTAATAAAAGATCATTTCAAGGTGGCTTATAATTTGAAAGGTACTCTGCTACTGCCACCACTGCCAAGTTATTTGGATGAGACTGGATAAACTCTGTCCGTTTAGAATTTTCCTTAGCAAGTTCTTAGAACTTTGATATTATCTTGAAGCTTATGAATGATTAATTTAACAATAGTAATAGCCGAAAACAGATTTGCTTCCTATATGCTTGTGGTTCCTGTGTCGCCTTTTAATGGTAGAATGCAACTCAACAAGCCTCTGTTTCAGTTTCCTGGGTCAACTACGTGGATTCATTTTCCCTGATTGGTTATAATTTTTCATTAATGTTAAGTCAGGCCATTTTCTTATCATGTCGATCCATGTTCTTTTTCATGACTTTTCTATATCTCTTGTAGCCCTCCATTTGGAGCAAATGCTTGTCTTTATTGGCTTATCAATTGGTGAATGGTCCTACCACCTCAAATGGTGATTTTTTTCTCAAGACTCTCGTTTCTAACTTCTCCCTGATGGATTAATTTCCTTTCAACATCATTTATACATCATAATATTCTCATTTTAGCAGCACTAATTGTCTAAACATGCTAACTATTCAATATTGTAAACCACATATCATAAAAGGCCTTATAGTAGTCCTGTAAAAATTTTCCTTCCAATCATGGTGCACTTCTACATTCCATCTGTCTCTCTCTTATTTAGAGGCTCCTAATGGTCTTGCTTTTTACAAATAATTTCCTCTATAAATGAATTGGTTAGCTCTTAGGTTCTCTCTCTCACGCATCAATTATTACATTTTTTCAATAAATATATATTTCATTTTAACCCTAGTTAATGCAAGACAATTAGATTCTAAATTATCATTCCTCTATTTTAGCTTCTGTAGATTACTTTCTTATTTGTGCTCGTAGTTAGTCTAAGACATGGCACCTCACTCATTGTATTTACTATTTGGTATTCGACTGAGGGACATCTAACATGACAGCATCCTCCAACGGAATGCCCCATGATCAAGGAAACTCTTATGCATCTCCATCAAGTTTGGCATCATTACACTTGGGCCCCATTTGGTACAAGGTTTTCTCCTGGCAATTCATCTCTTTTGGACCTGTAACCTTAGTTTGTGAGAGAAATTTGCTAGGTGGCTGCTGCTCACTGCTAGATATATATAGGAAGCCATCCTATTGGGTAGCTCATGCCATGTAGAATCGGTCACCTGCTCTTGGACCCTCATCCTTGATGCGTGCTAAGCAAGTCTGCATGGCCTGGTTCCTATAAATAACACTCCCTTCCTTCTCACCAATTGATCATTTCCTTCCATAGCTATTCCAAACTGCCCTAGTCTTCATCACTTTTCATTATCGACCTTTAGTGGTTTCTTGTTGTGAATGATGCTTTTAGTGTTGTTCCTAGATGGTTGTATTACCCAGCACATGACCACCCACCCGCAGTTTCATCTGTTAAATTTGTATCATTCACATTCAACATGCAGTAGGGGATATCCTCTTATTTGCTTTTTTCGTAAGCTGATACCATAACTAATATGAAAAGAAAAAAATCCAAAAGACTTAAAAACTTGATCCTCGATATAAGCATGTTGTAGCAAAAGCCACTTATTTCTTCCCCCGCTATTCTCACACTCATTGTTGATCCACTGTACACGTCTTGAATTGCATGGGTGTACATAATTGATTCTTCCTTCTTTTTTAAAGTTTTCCACATCGTCACTTCTGCTTATACAAACAAATATTATACGGAGACAAAAATGGATATGTGACGGGAACTAGGATTTTGAATGGCTTGGATGGGACTAGCATCCAAGGTATGGAGAAACTCTTATCTAATTACACTTGCTTGGTGGCTTTGCCAAGAACTTAAATCCCAACTCCCTTTTCATCAGATAAAAACAGCCCTGGATACCAGTGGAACTAAAGCTTATTGATACTTTCAACTTCATATTTGGTTGCTGTGGCTTCTATATTAATTCACCAATATTCTCCAAAAATTGTATAGTGTGTATATATATTTTTTATATAGATATATACATTGGCTACATTTGCCATGCTTTGCGCGTATATGCGTGCGCTCTCTCTCTTTATTGTGTTTAAATAGTTCCTTTGAAATGTGATTTGCATTCTTCTTTGCAGTGAATATGTTTTTACTCTTGGGTTATGCATTCAGGAATGGGACTCTCAAGATGCATCACAAATTGTGACTGAAGTGTGTGGGTTCGTGACTATTCTCTCCGGGACGTTTCTTCTTCACAAAACGAAGGATATGGGGGGAGGGGGAGGAGGAGGAGTCAGCTCAAGTCCTGCCCGCAGGGAAAGCTCTTCATTTAACTCAGCCTCAAACTTGAATACAAACGCAAACTCGAATACATCAAACTCAAATATTGACATGTAAAAGGAGAAAATAAAAAGTTCCCACGATTACATAGGATGTGCCTTTTTTTTTTTTCCACGGCAAAGAAAGAAAGAGAAAATGGTCCAGTGAATGCAAATTCATGCTTATGAAGTAGGGAAATCAGTTGCTTTATTGAGCAACAGTTCATTTTCCAATTTTCTTTTACTTTTGATATCCCTGTAGCGTATTTAGTGTGGATAATGTGTTGTTGGAAATTGATCATTAGTGTTATTGAGGGAATTCTTTGAAATGAAATGTGAATATGAATGAAAAAGTGGTTTTTCATTGTGCTCTGCGTTTGAACGTATAATCCTTTTGGTAATCATTGAAATCAAGGATGGAATTAAGAATGAAAGAAATTGGATAGTTTTGAAATTAATTTAGAATTAAGATGGCAAAACCAAATATATGAAAAATCAAGAGGGCAATTAGGTACTGTTTGGCAGCACAATTTCTAGCCAAAAAAATATCAACTTTTGCTCTTTAGCTGTATGGTAAAATATCAAAAATTATCACTTTAATGTTTTGTTAAAGTGATTTGCTTCACTCAAAAATTATTAAAAGTTTTATTAAATAAATAAGAATTAATAAAAGTTGTTAAAAATTATTAAAAATTTTACCAAACATTCAAAAAATTGTTAAAGTTACTAAAAATTGCTAAAAACTTTACCAATCACAAAAAAGTTACAAAAAAATTACAACTAATTTTACCAGACATGTCAAAAATTACAATTAATAACTTTTATCTAAAAATTGTTAAAAATTATACTTCCAAACGCCCTCTTAATTTTATTAAAATAGAATTGACTTAAAGAATCTGATTGAAAACTTTGAGAGTTAGTTCAACTGGTAATTAATATTAGTTGAGCTGTACACAAAATGATACGGACACCTTGAGTTACCACAATAAAAAAACAAAAAATCTAATTGAATTAGGAGATTTAAAAAAAAAAAAGAAAAATAGTTATTTAAAATTTTAAACATATCTTAGGGTAAGTTTCTACAAAGGCTAAATCCACGAAAGCC
>JAVXUM010000046.1:18686149-18703308 GCA_035590655.1 Pouteria glomerata
CGGTTTCAGTAACTAATCAAGTGATATCAGCATGGGGATCCGTAAATACACGTGGCAAATCCTGATTGAATGGTAAATATGATTCTGTATTACTCATATACATATTACCTATGCAGACTCAGCATATACATATAAATACTGCCACCTCCGGTTCACAGGTACACTATTACATTTAACCCTTACTGTTACTCTGCCGGATAATTATCTCTGCTTCTTTGCTAACTTAAGTATCGGAGGCTCTTTGGCAGGCACCACACCGGTGTCGAGACAGCAATCCACGGTGACCCGGACCTGATTTGGATTATCCAGTGCTCATTCCGATTAACTGTGTTATCACGCATATTAAATGAATTTTTGGTTTTAAATAAAACGGATTGAGCTTAAGTTTAAAATTGAGACATACAGAATAAATCTAATAAAAAAGTGATCAATATGGATTGGGTTTCTGTACACCTATTAGAATATTAATTATGTGGTTGGAAAAGTTAATAATGTGGGCCTAAAAAGCCTACTATAGACCTTTTATGGAATGGCGTAGTACTGAAACTAAGGTTTACTTTATAAATATTTGGTTAGGTCCCTTCTTTATCTTAGACAGACTGAATTCATCTATGAAAAATCCATCATACAAACCTGGGATATAATAAGGAAGATCCATACCCGCCAAAGTTCATCTTAAACTTGAATTTTTTTTTTCTTACATTAAAAGATCATGAAATAAACGAGTACACTTCCGCATTATTAAATACATCTCTTCAATGTTCCTAAATTCATGTACATCTGTATTATAAATTTTATATGTGATATCAGAGCCACTGTAGATGAATCAGGGACTGCACTTCTTTTTATTATATAACTTCTTATTTTATTTTTTTTATTTTTATTTAAAACATAATCTTAATTTTTATTTTTTTATTTTTTCATAAATTATTATTTAAAACATAATAAATATTATTATTGTCATTAAACAAAATAATGCAAAAAAATTTATCCTGCTAAATAAAAGCTTCAATAGTAAACATTATTAATAAATAAAATAATAAAAAATTAGCCTATTAAATAATGATTTTAATTTATTAACATAAATTTATAATTATAATTTTCTTAATTTATAATTATATAATCTAAAAGGAATTAGTATTGTATATAATTACCACTTATTCATAATTTTATTCAAATTAAAATATTCATTGATATTACTTAATATTTTTATTTAATCTATACTTCTACTTCTATATTTATTTTGATTAATAATTTTTCTTCTCAAATTAGAAAAGAATGAACAAAATATTGATATGTCACAAAATATCAAAGAATTATGAATTGATAGTTTCATTGGTTGAAAAAAAAAAAAAAAGTAAATGAAACAAAAAATACATAAAATATCAAAAAATTACATAAAACAATTTGAAAACTATTGAATCCAAAACTCTGAATAGAACTTAAAACAAAAAAAAAAAAAATACATAAAAATTTTCTATTTACTAATAAGATTTTGACTTTTAGTTCGATTAAAAAATTATTATAATCTAAATAGTATAAAACTCTTCTGTATGCAAAATTTATAAATAGATTCTAAGTCGTTTTTTCTATCTAATTTATTTGAGAATTTTCATTATATCAATTTTTTTCTTTGACTTTACGATTTGCTTGGTACAATAATTTTTTCTTCGACTTTATAATTTGCTTAGTAGGTATTTAAATTTTTAACTTTTAGGTTTGACTTTTCAAGATTTTATTCTTTTTTTTAATGTGATTGTTAATATTAGATTTTTAAATTTGATTATACTTTTATTACTGATAAAATTCTAATTTTTTTGTGTATCAGATTTAGGGAAAGTTTTTTCGTCGCTATATTTTTCAATTTGTTCATTAAAAAATACAAGCTATGATTTTTTTTAAAATTTTATTGTAATTGTTTAATGTGATTGCTTATATAATTTTCTAAATTATATTATATTTTTTATTATTATTAAAATTTAAAATTTTTATATATTTAATTTCAACATAAGTCTCTTTTTAGGGTTATTTTTCAATTTATTTATATAAATTTACCAGGTAAAATTTTTTAAATTTTAATTTTTTTTGCTTAATGTGAAAATATTATTGGACAATAATGAAAATGTAAAATTTTAAATAAATTTTTTTAATAATCTCTATATGTTTCGAGAAAAATACAATTTCAATTAAACCAATTAGACTCTTATGAAATAAAAAAATTTTAAAAATTACCATAGGACTAATCATTTTCACCACAAAGTAGCAAAAAATAAAAAAAAAAAAAAAAAAAAGACTTATCTTATAGAAAGAATTGTTCAAAAAATCAAGTTTTACATTAATACAGTTCAATTTTAATTTGAAAACATATTTATGCTATTAGAATTTTTGATATTTATATAATGAATAAATAGTGCAAGTTATTATTGGCAAATACACCTAAAAATATGATTAATTGCATAGATGTGGAAGAAGACAAAGTAAAAGAAATGGACATTTTATTTAAAGATATTAATAAAATTGCAACATAACTCAAAATGAAAAAGATATAAAAATTTTAATATAAGTTTTGTCTTTTTGAAATAATATTTTTATTTTTTAATATTATCTTATTTTTTTAAATTTAAATATATAAAAAAACAAATATATACATGCAACGGACGTGCATTTTTCTAGTTTGTATAAGAGTTCCAAAAGTAGAAAAGATAATAGAATAGACAAAAAATGACATAATGGACTTTTGAAAGAATAAATTTTTTTTTAACGGTAAAAAAAAGAAAAAAAAAAAAACACTATTCATCCAAGAGCTATTCTTTCACGCTTTAAATGAAAAAAAAAAAAAAAGTCACTGTTCGTCCGAGAACGAAAAAGCCATCCTTCACGCTTTATATATAGAAATGGATATTATATATATATATAACTTGAGTGCTTTTTATGATTTAATGTAACTATTTCATGTATCTAATACAATATGATTTAATTTTAAACAAAACAAAAACTTATTTGTATGAACTTTTTAAAATTTTAAATACATAATTTTTATTTCAGGTTTGTATACAATTGATATGTAATAAATGTTCATATTTTTAGTAATTTAAATTTATTAAAATAAATTTTTTGATGAAAAATAAATTTATTTATATTTTTTTAAAGAAATTGTAATAATACCTGTGTTGCACGAGTTTCAAGCTGGTATCAGTGTAAAAACAGAAAATCACACCACCAATTGCATGCCATCCAAGACCAAAACATTTACCCATGGAAGAAATTGTGCATAAATCGATCTTAAATTTTCACATAACAATACCAATATTAAGAGAGTATTTGGAATTATAAAAAGTAATAAAATTTGATTAAAGTTATATTTTCCTAATTCATATAATAAAATAAAAAATAAATAATTTTTAAAAAATTTTTAATATTTTTTAACAATTTTTAGAATTCTAAAAAAAACCTAAATTACTACTTAACTACTACACAAGTGTAAAAATATACCATTAATCATGCCGTGGCCTAGCAGCAGTGAAGACTAACACTATGTTTGGCTTATTGGTTTTTTTTTTTTTTTTTACCCACATCACATGCACAAATAAAAGAGAAAATCAAATAGAGATTTAAAATAGTTTGGCACCAACTTATCCATATCCATGGGCGGGAGAATAAATTTCATTTTATTCGTAAAAAAATACAAACTTGGCTCCCATGTTCCTTCAAACCTTACAAGAAAAACTCCATATTAAATCTTCTTCTACGAGAATGATTATTTCAAACCAAAATCAACTCTTAAAATTCCTGTAAGAGGGTGTTTGGTATGATGAAAAGTGAGATAAAATGAGATAAATTGTGGGTTCGTAAGGCGTGTAGTGAAATAAGTTAAAAAAGTTTTTCAGAGATTTTCAGAGTTTTTCAGAAAACAGTACACACCCAAACACCCCCTAAGTGTCTTATTTATACTTATATGTAAATTTTAGAAACTCTAACTCCATAAACATAGGAAACTCATTCTAACATGATTTAAAAAAAAAAAAAAAAAAAAAAAAAAAAAAAAAAAAAAAAAAAGAGATCGAAAGTTGCCTCCTTTTATAAAGGGAAGAGAAATTGTTGACACTGTTTAAGAGTAAAATGAGCAATATATTAATAAAATTAAAAAATAAAGAACTCAAGGAAGATAAAACTTAAATTATTGGTTGCCCTAGTCATTCAAGGATGGAAATAAATTAAGCCAATCTAGATCCTTCCACTTTCGACAAAAGTGGGGTGCCCCTAGGGCCATTCATAAGTCCAAACCTAGGTCAAATAAGTTTTAGAAATTTTTTTATTCTTTTTCTTATATGAGATAATTTCACTTAATCCATTTCCAAGCTTAGAAATAGATTAAGTGGGATTAAGATGCACATTTTAAAATCATTTTTCATTCACTTCATGATTTTGGAATATGCGAACACATAAAATTAATGCCCGCATGAAACTTTATTAATCCCACTAGGAACCCAAAATTAAGGACAAGCGGATCCTGTTTTAATTTAGGCTCAAAACATGAAATTTCAAACAGAAACGATATAAGAAACTGAAACAAATTTTCTCTCCAATTTCCCACCATTTTCCTTTTCCTTTCCCTTCTGTTGTTTCTCGCTCTCTTCTCTCCAAACCAAACAAAAGCAGTCAGTATCATACCTACAATTTCTTGGAGGGTTGGGTTTCCTGCGTAAATGGAAATAAGTAATCACCACACTCTTTGATGCTAGGCATTAGTTTGAGTTGAAGGAACTTTTTGTAATTTAAAGCCTCTACTGCACTGCACCGATCCTTAACTTCCTTAGCGATAGATGCTTTATTCTTGTAGTCATCATTGTGTTTGTGGATGCATTCTGGCATTCCTTTTCCTTCAAATTGGGAGCTCATGTGAAAAAAAATAAAAAATAAGGGAAAAACTCTCGAAAATCTTATATAGTCGCTGCTGCTGCACAACTTACAAAGTTGCTCCAGTCAGACAAATCATTATTTCTTCCCCTGTATTTCAGGTCTTCCCTGAGGGTTATTCATCGTCTGGAGGCTGCTTTGGATTCAAGGCGATATTTTTTGAAGGAAAAAAAAAAATAAATAAATAAAAAATAAATAAAACAACCACCACCAGCAAAGTGCATACGTTTCACTCTGCTTGTGATTTTGCTGTTCACAAATTCCTTTTTTTTTTTTTTTTTTTGGAGCCTTCTATATATGTAACTCGAGAATATGCTATACAAAAAGTAATTGAGAAAATAAATAAAGCTTTGTTCATCGATCGAACAATTGAGAACAGCAAATGAGGATAAATTTGTTTTACACGGAATAACTGTAATAAAAAAGAAAAATTGAGAACTGCAAATGATGATAAATATGTTTTACACGGAATAACTGTAATAAAAAAGAAGCGCAATGAACATGAAACAAAAGATGACTAACCAATATTCACTTGCGAGGAAAAATAGTGAATGCAGTTTGTGTGAAAGTGAGAACAAGTAATAACAGTGCAGCAAGAACCGAAATCAAAGCCCACGGACTATTAAAATAGTCCCGTTTTAATATTGCCATCCATCTTATCCTTCTTCTGCTGCAATGTTCGTTCACTCTAGTGAAGATATCAACATACTGGAAAGTGTTTCTAGGCACTGCAACAGCTTCATTGATCGTATTAAACATCGTGGAAACAACTTCATCGTCGCCCAACCAATTATCAATGATTCCCAGGCTAGAAAGAATTTGGACATCTTTTGGGGTATCAATGAGGCAATCCAAAAATCTCACGTAATCAGTCAAGGGACTGGGTTCATTACCAGGATGATATTGCTCGAATGCAACCAGGTTTCTGAAGAAAGTCTCCGTCCTGTCTCCAATGGTTAGAGATGGTACTCGTATTACCCCTCCTTCAAACTTGATATGAAGCAAGAAACGGTTCGCGGCCTTCTTTAACTTCACTCCAGCTTCTTTAAGCTCAGTAGTACTTGGAATAGAACCACGGCTCTTTCTTTCTTGGACTAGTCCACCGTGCATGTCATGCCCAAACACGAACCGGCTTTTGTGCACTAACTCGAGTAAATGCCTAGTCCCCAGTGTACAATTTTCGGCAAGATTATAAAACCTTTCCCGTAGAAAGCGATTATCATGATCACTTGGTAAAAGATCATCAAAAAATCTTAAAGCTTTGTCAAAGAATGGAACATGATGAGGAGGTAATGGGTTATGGGGAGGTATTAACGGAACGTACACCATGTCCAATATCTTGATGAGGACAAAGAGTGGAAGTTGATTTTCAAACAGCAATATATCACGCTGCAAGCTATCAACCATCCATTGCATTTTAAAAATAGGATCATTCTTTGGATCAGTCCTAGGATTGTCCCTGTCCATCGTGGTTTCCCCTCCGAATCTCAAGATCACTTCGATGATGAAAAAACCATCTAGCAGCATCATTTCAACAAATTCATTTGAATTAAGGCTTATGTACTCTGCATAACATATCCGCGCTTTTTCTTCTAGCGGTCTCAAAGCATTGATATACCTCTCTGCGTCCCTCTCATTTCTTCGCGCAAGAAATAATTGCAAATAGAGCAATTTCTGCACCTCCATCATCTGTAGGCTAGGTTTACCACGGTGATAGGGACCAATTGAGACAATATCTGGTTCGTAGGCCTTCTCATTTACCTCTCGAAGTTTTTTATGTACTCTAAATATAGAGGACTCCGATGGTGAACCAGAACGTCCAACTACGGGGCTAGTCATAACAGAAGCACTCCTACTTGTTCCAACATTAGGCTGCATTTCCATTTCAAGGTCCACGTATCATACCCTGTTCCAAACAATCCACTAAACTTGTTAGCATATTGTACTCCATTTTCCAAAATCAGATGTGAATACATAGGGGTGTAAATCAAACAAGTAGAGCCAGGCTTTGACGTATTCAGATTCAGCTTGTTACATATTTGTCAAGATCAAGATTTGGTAGGGCCTAAAAAATTTAAACTTCATTAAAAAATATTAAGACTTAGGCTCGGTTGTTGAAACTCGTTTATATCAATTATCTAGAAAAATCAAATAATTTATCCACTAGTATCAAATCGTTATTTTATGAAATTATAATCTCTATTATATATATTATAAAAAAATGATATTTATGATAAGTTGAATTGTAATTGATAAAGAATTCTTCACAACTTGAGAATCATAAATGTTACACATAATAAATGACTTAAAAAAAATACAGAAAAAACGCAAAATATGAATAAAATATCTAAATAAAAATATGTATAAAATCTATTTATTTAATATATATATATATATAGTATATATAAAAATATCATAAACTATATAAGTAGGCCTTCAAACCTAATAGGCCAAGTGTTATTTAAGCTCAAGCTTAACTCATTTAATAAAAAGAGGTTGCAAGGAGGTCCAAGCTTGCCCCATTCATTACAAGGTCCGGCTTCAAGTCGAGCCCTTGATAGACCACTCGCAGGTACGAATAAATCAAGTCATTGACACCCTGAAATATACATATCTAGTCATGGTAGCCAATCTAATTGTAACCAACCAAATCTTGGGTTTTTAATTTTTCTTCGTTTCAAATTGGTCGTTAAGATGTTATCAAGCATAAACATTATTGTTTCCCTTTGGAAAGTCCCAAAATCACACACCAATGTCTAAATCCAACAATTATCAACTGAAATTATGAAGCAACCATACACTAATTTCGACTCAAAATAAACCTTCACCACAAAGACAAAAATTTGTTAACAAGGCTAAAAACTCCTTTAAACTCAAAAGAGAAATAATTTTGCAACCTTAAGCAGATCATACTAAAAGTCTTCACTATACATGATGACAAGACTCCCAATTTGCTGCAATCCAACAGATCTAAGCCGAGAATCAAGAGATCTTGGCCAAAGACGAAGAATCATGTGAAGATCCGACCAAGCTTTTGCTCGATCATCATTTGCTTGGATTTTTTATCAATAAGGTATGGGTAGGCGCATAGGTCACAAAAGCTTAGGGTTGAGAAGAGGGTAAAAAAGTCATTTGATAGTCTTTAAAAATTTTTGCGAATAGTAGGAGCGGCTCTTGGGCAAGAGGTTCCCTCTTCATGCTCGCGAGGTACACTGGACACATACTGGACAAAAAATCCGATATGTCCCATGTGTCGAGGGATGCTCGCGGGCACGAACTTCCCTTCTCATGCTCATGAAGTTCACAGTAGGCTTACTATCTTGCATAGTAGCCTTTCAAATAAAACAGAAAAAATACAGATGGGCAATAGCTTTAGTTGAGCACAAAGACAACATCTATGTTCTTCTTCCAACCTTTCTTGCTGATGCACCAACACTCTTTGCCTTATGTTAGTGAATCAATTCAACAACCTTTCGACATTTTAAAAAAAACAATTACAAGTAAAGTGTTCGCTTGGAAATTGCCAATTTACAAAGCTTATACTGACACTAATAATCTTCCTCTTTGGTAAGTTCGAGACAAAACACACCCAACCCAAAATACAACAGAAAATGTCACAAATTCTAAACTTAAGCAGAAGGAAACAATCAATCTAATCCTGAAAATTTTGAACAACAAAATGTAATATAGAAGTATATAGAGATCAAATCATCACATCACATCAATTCAACTTAACTCTCCCCCCCCCCCAAATAAACAAACACAATCCTCTCCCTTTAAACATGATCACTCCCCCCTTAATCAAGCAGTGGATCAACAAAAGAACTCCCCCTTTTTGTGAAAACCATTCCTATATACCATCCTCCCTCTTTTTTTGTGAGGAATTGATAAAGTCAAATCATAAATCAAGAACATTAGAGGGCAAAAGAGCAAGTGAACAAAAAGTTAACAGTAAAAGATAATCATCAGTAAAACATGAGAAATTCACAACCAAAAAAACAGCTTTTCCAAAAAGGAGACTTAAAAACTTACGGCCACACAACAAACTACGGTCTACCTGCCATTAAAAGTCATTTAATGTCAAAAGCAAACTAAGAAATTAGATATAAAAAAAAAAAACCTGAAAAACACAATTCATTAACAAAAACTCATCCCAACAAAAGTAATAGAAAACATCTCAGTAGAAACCCTTCGACAAAAGGCTTCAATTTGCACAAAAGTGCGAACCAAGTCTCCAATTTCTCTTAGGAAAGAGAGGGATTTCATCAAGCCTCCGATCAATGTGAAACTTACCACGCAGGAAATTAGTAATGAAAATACCATAGGGTAAGCTAAATTGGGTATTTTCTATGAAAAAGCTGTGCAAATATTTTGCAAAATCAGTGATGGCAGGTCGAGAGTGATACTTTGGGTAAGACAAAACATCTTGAGAGTTTTTTTTTGGTCCTGCCATTTTTTAATTAAATCATATGGTGTTTATGGTCCAATTAAAAATAATTGGTAAAATACCATTAATGAAAACGCTGTTAGAAATAGCTATCAAATGGGACTCTTTGGAACAAGATTGATACCTAGCACAAATGCCTACACTAAATTCAATGTTTGGACGACCAATAGTTAAGTACAAGAGACTATCAATCAGCTACGGTATAAAGTTTGATAAACACTATTGCCAGATTCATCCTTGTTCAGTCTGTAGTTGCGCCCATGAGAGTCCTAGTATTCTTAGTTTAAGAAAGACCAAATTTCCGAACTAGATTCTTAGCATATTTTAGACTAAAACTGCTGGGTCCTCACCATTTATTGCTGTGTAATTTCCTAGAGAGTTTTCTCTCATTTATTGAGCTATATTGTTATCAGTTTAATGATTAATTACTTACCTACCTCCCTTTGACCACTGTTGAAAAAAAGAGAGAGATGTTCAGTATATGGGTATGGGAGGAGAGTTGTATGTTGGTGTTCATTATGTTCAGATAGATAGAGAAAAAGAAAAAGCAGAAAGTCCATTTGTATTCCCACTAGCTTTGATACATAGTGGAGTTGTATTTTTTCTGCCCGTGGATGTAGGCTCAGAGTGCCGAACCATGTATATTGTTGTGTTTTTATTTTCTCTCTTTATTCCGCTTTATTCTTGATTAATCTTAACAAGTGGTATCAGAGCTCTTCAAGACGATCAAAGCAGTTCAAATCGTGTCGAGATTGGAGTCCGAATGTATCTGTAGTCAGTCTATGAAAATTATCCGAAATACTGATTGTCGCCGAAGAAGACATCTTGTGGTTGGGTTCAGAAAACAGTATGTTATATTTTTATCTGGCGAGCCTTGTTCTAGTAAGTTGCTTGGCTCAGTGGTTAAGTACTGAGCCTTTCACATTGGTGGCCAGGGTATGATTCTTCTTTTCAGCATTTGAGAAGAATATTGATTCCTTTTGTGAAAAAGATTTGGAAAAGATGCTTGGTGCTCACTGTTGCACAACCTAAGTTGGTGTCGCCACGTCATCTGTCGCTGGCTGTCGCATCATTAGCACTGCCGCCACATCATCCATCACTTGACTGCTACCACTTCATTAGCACTACCATCACGTCATCCGCCGCTGGCCTGTTGCCACATCATCCACTACTGGCCTGCCACATCATCAGCATTGTCACCACATCATCTACGTCCACTAACACATCAACAACCACGTCAGATTGGTTGGCACGTCAGTATCATACCCGTTAGCAAGGAGTTCATGATAGCCACCAGATTGGGCCCACTGCCACATTAGCATCTCGGGCCCACTGCCACATCAGCTTGTGTTCTGTGTATAAATTTGGCCCGATCAGAAATAGCCACGTGGGATTGTGTATTTGTGAGATTTGTGATACCATATCGTATATTGACATGTGGCAAAGTGTTGTAATCACCCAATAATAAAAAGACACGTGACACGCACCAACACAATTTCTACGTCAGTCAATCACTGGCTAATACGTGTCCCTTATTTGATTGTGTGTGGTGGTTTTATCCCTTTGGAAAAAGTTCTTTGAAATTGCAGAAAGCCCCATAATTTTTTTAAAAGTTTCAAAAACATTCCTAAAAAATTACAGATTTGCCCCTATTTTTTTGAAACTTGTCATTTAAGCCCTTCTAAAGTTTTTGCTCCCCCAAACACTTCTGTGAGGATTTTTCAAAAAAAGTTTTAGCCCTATATTGGTGAAATGGAACTCTCATAGTGGCATGCCTAAATTAAATTCATCTAATTATCCAATTTGGAAGCCTTTGATGAAGGATTTACTTTATTGTAAGGATTTGGCTGATTCTATTGAAACTAAGGGAGTTAAACCGGCTGATAGAAAAGATAAAGAATAGGCTAAGATAAATAGAAAAGCAGTGGGGATGATAAGACAATAAGTTAATATAAGTATTTTTCATCATGTGGCTAAGGAAACTGATGCTTATGAAATTTGGAAGAAGTTGAAAAATATGTATGAACGTAAAACTGGCCGAAATAAAGCACTGTTAATGCGGAGGCTCACTAATCAGAAGTATAGGGATGGTAGTTCCATGACAGAGCACATGAGTAATTTTCAGAGTTTGGTAAATCAACTCGCCTCTGTAAACAAAGTTTTGGATGATAAAATACAGGTTCTGCTCTTGATGGGTACCTTACCCGATAGCTGGGAGACTCTGGTTGTTTTTCTCAATAACTCTGCTCCTGGAGGATTAATAACCATGGATATGGTTCAGGATGCCTTGTTGAATGAAGTGGCAAGAAGAAAATAGATGGGCTCAGCCATCTCAAGCCCTTGTCACAGAAAACAGAAATCAAGGGCGAGGCAGGAGTAAGAGCAGATAGCGCAGAAATAATTTTGATCACAGCAAGTCCAGAAAACGCGGCCAGTGCAGAAAACGCGGCCAGTCCAAACCCAAGTATAGATGTTACCATTGTGGTGGGAAGGGTCACATGAAGAGAAATTGCTAGAAAGTGAACAGAGACAAAGGGCCAATATGGGGAAGAAAGAAGACAATAATACTGCAGTGACTGGTGAAGATATTGTCTTACTATCACTTGAAGAGGATCAATGCCTTCAGGTGACAGATTCCGCAGTTGAATGGATTGTAGATTCTGCAGCTTCTTTTCATGCAACTCCTAACAAGAATTTTTTCGTCTCATATGAAGCCGGAGACTTCGGTGTTGTAAAAATGGGTAATACCAGCTATTCCAAGATTGTTGGGATAGGAAATGTTCTTGTTCATACCAGTACTAGTTGTTCAGTATTACTGAAGGATGTGAGGCATATTCCAAACTTGCGCCTCAATCTAATCTCTGGAATTGCTTTAGATCGCCAGGGGTTCACTAGCCATTTTGGTGATGGAAAATGGAAGTTAACTAAGGGGGCTTTAGTTGTTGCTCGAGGGCTGATTTCAGGAAATTTGTACAAAACCTATGTGAAGGTTTGTCCAGACAGTTTGAATGCTGCAGAAAGAGTGTCTTCCCCTAGCTTATGGCATAGAAGACTTACTCATATGAGTGAAAAAGGTTTGCATATACTGGCCAAGAGGTCTCTTGTACCTCTTGATAACTCTATAAGATTGAGTCCTTGTGAGTACTGTCTATTTGTCAAACAGCATAGGGTGTCTTTTAGTTCTTCCTTCTAAAGAAATACTAAAGTGTTAGACATGATGTATTCTGACGTCTGTGGTCTGATTGAGGTTAAGTCTATTTTTGTAATAAATACTTCCTGACCTTCATTGATGATACGTCTAGGAAAGTTTGGGTGTACTTTATGAAATCTAAAGATGAAGTTTTTCATTATTTTCGATTGTTTCATGCTATTGTTGAAAGGAAGATAGGTAAATTGCTAAAATGTCTCCGAACAAATAGTGGTGGTGAGTATACTTCTCATGAGTTTGAGAAGTACTGCTCTAGACATGGAATTCGACATAAGACTGTAGTACCGGGAACTCCACAACACAATGGCGTAGCTGAAAGAATGAATAGAATCATTATGGAAATAGTTAGATGTATGCTTAGGATGGCTAAATTGTCGAAGTCTTTTTGGGGTGAAGTTGTTCGTACTGCTTGCTATGTAATTAACAGATCACCTTCAGCACCACTTGGATTTGATATTCCAGAAAGGGTGTGGATAAAAAAGAAAGTGTCATATTCACATTTGTGAGTATTTAGTTGCAAGGCCTTTGTGCATGTGCCAAAGGAATAGAGAGCCAAGCTTGAAGATAAATCTCAGCCTCGTGTCTTCATTGATTATGGAGATGAACAGTTTGGGTACAGACTGTGGGATCCAGTGAAGAAGAAAGTCATTAGGAGCAGAGATGTGATCTTCCATGAAAATTAAGTTGTTGAAAAGGTTCCACAACAGAAGTTAGTTAGAGTTCCAGATTTAGTGCCAGATCCTTCTTCCTCGGGTTTAAATGAGGAAGAAACTGCAGAAGATGTTCCAGAACCACAGTTTCCAGACTCTGATGATTTTGTGGATGAGCAGGGCACTGAGAATATTGATTAGGGGGAGACTTCTACTCCACCATAAACACAAGTTGATAGACCAACCAGAGAACGAAGACCAAATGTTCGATATCCAGAATCTAAATATGTTTTGCTTACTGATGAGGGAGAGCCTGAAAACTATAAGGAAGCCAGAATGCACAATGACAAAGATAACTGGATGTAAGCCATGCAAAAAGAGATGAGTTCATTGCTTCAAAATAAGACTTATGAGCTACTCAAACTCCCTCCAGGAAGGAAAACTTTGCAAAATAAATGGATTTACAAGCTCAAGAAGGAAGCAACTGGAAAATTGGTCAAGTACAAGGCTCGCCTAGTCGTCAAGGATTCAGTCAACAGAAAGGGATAGACTTTGATGAGATATTTTCTCTAGTTGTGAAAATGACTTCAATCAAAATGGTGCTTGCGTTAGCTATTGGGATGGATCTTGAGTTAGAGCAAATCAATGTTAAGACTGCCTTCCTTCATGGTAACTTGGAGGAAGAAATTTATATGGCGCAACCAGAAGGTTTTGAAATCAAAGGTAAAGAACATCTGGTTTGCAAGTTGAAAAAGAGTTTGTATGGTTTGAAACAGGCACCTAGGTAGTGGCACAAGAAATTTGACTCTTTCATAGTGAGTTAGAGATACAGAAGAACAGATTCAGATCTATATGTCTACATTCAGAGATTTTCAGATGGAAAGTTTGTCATTTTGCTGCTATACATTGATGATATGCTCATTGTTGACCAAAGTTCAGAGATGATTAAGAGGCTGAAGTTAGAGTTGTCAAAGTTTTTTGAGATGAAAGATTTGGGTCCTGCACAGTAAATTCTAGGTATGTAGATAGTCCGTGATAGAAAACAAAATAAAATCTGGTTGTCACAGGAAAAATATATTGAACGGGTGATTAATAGGTTCAACATGAAATGTGCTAAACCTGTAAGCACCCCTCTTGCAGACCATTTCAAATTGAGCAAGAAGTTATGCGCAAATGATCAGAAAGGCAGAAATGAGATGGACTGTATTCCCTACTCTTTAGCAGTAGGAAGTTTGATGTGTGCGATGGTTTGCACTCGACCTGATATTGCTAATGTTGTTAGTGTTGTCAGCAGGTTTCTTTCAAATCTAGGAAAAGTACACCGCGAAGCTGTGAAATGGATACTGAGATATCTCAAGGGTACTTCGAAGTTATGCTGATGCTTTGGGGGTTCAGAGCCAGTCTTGAAAGGTTACACAGATGCAGATATGGCTGGAGACCTTGATCATAGGAGAAGAGAAACACTTCAGGTTTTGTGTTTACTTTTGCAGGAGGAGCTGTCTCATGGCAATCAAAGTTGCAAAAATGCGTAGCTTTATCTATTATAAAGACTGAGTATATTGCTATGGCAGAAGCAGGTAAAGAAATGCTTTGGTTGAAGAGATTCTTCCAAGAACTGGGACAAGATCAGAATCAGTATGTGGTACATTGTGACAATTGGAGTGCACTAGATTTGAGCAAGAATACCATATATCATTCCCGGACAAAGCACATTGACATCCGCTATCACTGGATACGCGAGGTAATGGAAAAACAGTTTTTGTAGCTTGAGAAAATTCACACAGATCAGAATCCTGTTGATATGTTGACTAAGGTTGTCACCAGATAGAAGTTCAAGTTTTGCCGAGACAGGGCATGGATACCAGATGATTCTGGTCTAATAGTGTTTCCTCTCTCCATGGGTTCGGATGGGGAGATTTGCTGGGTTCTCACCCATTTATTACTGTGTAATTTTCTAGATAGTCTTCTCTCATTTATTGAGCTATATTGTTATCAATTTAATGACTTAATTACTTATCTACCTCCCTTTGACCACTGTTGATAAAAAATGAGAGATGTTCAGTGTATGAGTATGGGAGAAGAACTGTATGTGGGTGTTCATTATGTTCAAATAGATAGAGAGAGAGAAAAGATAGAGAGTCTATTTGTATTCCTACCAACTTTGATACATAGTGGAGTTGTATTTTTTCTGCCCGTGGATGTAGGCCAAGAGTGCCGAACCACGTATATTGTTGTGTTTTTATTTTCTCTTTATTCCACTTTATTCTTGATTAATCTTAACAAAAACAACATCATTTCAAATTATTCACAAACCGACTCTAAATAGTTCATTGTTGAGACAAACTCGAACTCGAGCGCATGCAAATACTCAAGCTCAAAAGTCCATGCTTGAGCTCAGTTTAAATAAATTAAAATTTGAATTTTGTCAACTTGACTCCATTCCACCATTAATAATATTAATTATAAGATTTAGGGAGTCAAAGAGTTCCCAGTTTCGAACTTGGGCATGAAGTGGGGGGGTAAGCAAAAGGCCCTCTATTGTGCCACCGATCCGCTCAATTTAAATTAGTTGTAATTGTACTCTTAGGTAAATTAAAACTTCAACTAAATCTAAATAGTATACCGGTTTTCTTACTTTTCCAAAATTTTTAGATAATCCTACTGTTGAACCGCATGGTGTCCACTCACGTGGATGGATGAAAGTTTAAAGAAACCGTCACCATTGAAAACAATTAGTAAATTCCTTTTATTAATTTTCTGTTAAAACTCCCGCTCTATTTTTGTCCTAAACAATTAGTATAAATATGTGCGGAAGATTATTGTTTTGGGTGTGGCAAAAACAAAAGATTTTTGTAAAAGATGGAGAGAAGTGAGGCAGAGAAGTTTTTGTATTGTTTTATACTTTTCATAAAACATAGTTCAGCTCTCTGTGGACGTAAGCATTACCGAACCACATAAAATTCTTATATTGTTTATGTGTTTGTGTTTTTGGCTCCCTTTAATTTTCCCAACAAGTGGTATCAGAGCCAAATTAAGAGACTCGAGTTGAAAACGTTCAAATTTACCTCTGCCTAGATTTATTTTGAGTTATTCAAATTCATTTTTTAGTATACTTAAGTGATCCTCTCGACAAGACGAAACCAACGGTTCAAACCGCATCAAAAACGGAGTTCGAACTTGCTCACACGGTGTCTACAAAGTTTTACAAGAATACGTACTATGAAACAGGATGTCACCAGTGCGTGAGAAGAAGGTGGTGAGTCTTTTCCAGAAGAATAATTTATATAATATATTTGGAAGCATAAGGAACACGAGCAAAGCTTGTCCAGACGGTTTGATTATTCAATTGATTACAGAACACCAGGGTTCAATTCTTAGTTTCAAAATTTTTGTTAATAATTTTTTTATTTATCAACTTGCCTAGTCAGCACCACCTCAGCACTCCAGAAAGCAATCATTAGCAATTCAATCAGTGCCACCTCAGTAGTCCAGTCAGTAATTTGTGCCACGTCATCAAAATATTTCAATAATTTAATTACAATTTAACCCCTGAAGTTTCAAGAAATTACTGTTCGACCCCAAATTTTTGGAAGTTTTTCGGTTAAGCCTTTTTTAGGGTTATTCGATGTTCCGGATTCATCTGCAGGATCAGAATCCAAAGATTTTACTTCCAAAGTAACTTAATGGAGGAAACAAGTGGCATGATCAAGTTGAATTCAAGTAATTACTCCATTTGGAAGCCCAGAATGGAGGATATCCTTTATTGTAAGGATTTGTATGCACCCATCCAGGAAAATGCTGCTAAACCAAGCACGACAACAGATGATGCTTGGAAAATCTTGCATCGAAAATGCATTGCCGTCATTCGGCAATGGGTTGATCAAAGTGTATTCCACCATATTTCACAAGAAACTGCAGCTGATGTCTTGTGGAATAA
>JAVXUM010000046.1:18710280-18720914 GCA_035590655.1 Pouteria glomerata
AACCCCCCCCCCCCAAAAAAACAAAACAAAAGGAAAAAAAAGAGAGAAAGAAAAAAACTATCATGTCTTTCTAGCTCTGTCTCATTTTTGATATTTTATGGATTTTCCCTAAAGAGATGAAAAAGGTTGTTGAAGCTTGGTTGGGTAGTCGGGTTGACAAAAGAAGAAGAAAAGCGAGGAAATTGGTAACTATTTTTTTTATTTCCAGTGGATCATTTGGGAGGAGAAGAATATAAGACAGTTTCAAGACATGGAGTTCCCATTGTATCAAATGAAAAGCACTATTATTTCCTTTTGAATAGATGGGTGGCGGGGGAAATGGATCTAGATCTACACAACTTTTAACTTTTATAGGGCGCATGGAAGTATAAGTTGGAAATAGTCTCTTTGTAAACAGATGCAATGTTGCATACATCTGGTCCTTCCTAGACCTGCAAGAGTCTCGTAGATTGGGTTGTCCTTTTTATGGAAGCATACTTGGTGCCTTATTTTTTTGGCTCTTTTGTACTGGGTGGCATTCCTTTGACACTTCTTTAATAAATTTATTTATTTATAATATATATATGTGTGTGCCTTTATAGTTCAATCACCCAACACATTTTAAAGCCCCACACCACCACCAACAACTCCATACACTTAGCCCAAACTTGCCACCACAAACATACAGCATCAACAATCGGCAACGAATATTCTATTTGTACAATCTGTAAACCAAGTTCTTCAATTGAAAATAATTTCTATGACCTTATAAGCCAAACGTGCTTTATACAGGCACACAACTGAAATCTGCAAAACAAAAGATTGTTCATGAAATTGACTACAAAATCCACTCTTGTCCATTGTTTTCAGAACGGGCATCTATAGGCATGGTTTTGAAGTTCTTGACAGCTTTAAGTAGACCACAGTCAACCAAGAAATTGAGTATGGAACATAAGAAAGATATACTAAAGACATCCTAATTCCACGATAAACCATCAGTGTGGGTAAAGAAGTTTAATAATCACTCCACAGGATCTCCATTACTTCAGCTGGTAGTTGTCTGACATCCACGAAGTATTTGTATCCATTTCATAATTTCGAGTCAGTCCAAAATCAAGTTTTATTGCTTTAGGCTTTATTTAGAAAAAGCTATAAAACTCACAATAAGGCAAATATCACCACATTTACATGCTTTTGGCTTCTCCATACAATCAAAAATTAATTTTACCAAAGACATTATTGTTTCACGAAAGAAAATTCTTTCTGAACCATGAAACGGTGATAAGATTTCGTATGAAACAGGAATGAACGCTGAAATAATCATAGGAGATACCTTCTGTCTCTTAAGCCTTTCATTCTCCTCTTCGAGACGTGAAACCTTGTTCTCCAGCTCGTGAGTGTAAGCCTGCCCATCAACATATGTATCTCATACAGTCAAGCAAGAAAGAAAGGGAAAAGCAAACTAATTGGCTGACACACAAACAGACAACATGGTCACTTTAACTCTAACCTGTTTCCTTGCTCTTGATCGAGCAGCAGATTCCCGATTCTTGATCATTCTCTTTTGCCTCCTCTCAACAGTTCTTTCAATCACATCTCCTGGCGCCCTTTTCCGTCCCGGTGTCTGTGTGTCTGAAAGTGTGGCCATCAAAGGGGATGATGACATGGTCATTTGGGTTTCTGGGTAAGCTGCATCCATAATTGGGTTTGCACCAATAGGAAGAGGAGGTTGAACTGGGTTCCCCGGCATGAAAACAGTCAGCATATTCTGCTGTTGTTGTTGCTGCTGTGGCGGCTGATGAATGGAGGAGAGCTGGTATTGCATCCACTGAGCTTGTGGATGAACATTCTGCGGGGTCAATCCAATCGGATCATCCCCCAAAACTAAACCGGAATTTTTATCCCCGGTACATGATTCAGCAACCACCCCAGCCTTAACCAAAAAATCCTCCAATGTCATCTCACCGAGAGTAGGTTGCCTTTCCTGGGTTTTTCGATCATGATTATTATTCTTCTGCCCCTGTTGGATGTCCTGCCACACCTCATCAACAGTCTTCTTGCTAAGATCCCTAGAGAGGGTAAGGCTCGACTGCCTACCCAGAGAGGAGACTGATGCAAGTTGGCCGTGTGGCGCAGCAGCCATATAATCAACACTGCCCATTCCCTGATTAGCCTCAGCACTCCAAACATTCTTGAGAAGCTCATCAAGATTCATGCTGCTAAGTGGTTTCCCCAAATCCCCTAATTGGTGCTGAACCTCATCCAGGGTCAGGCTGTACAAGGATCCTTCCCGGGCCAATGCATGCGATTTCTGCTCTTGGGTTCCACCACCACTAGCGCCACCGCCGCTGCCTCCCCCGCCACCAGCAGCAGCTTGAGATCCCATCGTCTGCGTCCCCATTCACCGGACTCTAGACGCTCCAAAACCAACACAGAAATCGATCCCCAAAACCCTTTAATCAAACAAGTAATCTGCAATCCCGAATCCAAACAAAACAGAGGTTTTAAAAGGGCCGTGGATTAGAATACCATATGCAATGAATCAATAAAAACCCTATCAAATACCGTTGCAAGACTTCAAGCAAACCCATAACTGAGAACAGCCATCAAATACTCGAAATCGAAAAACATGGTATAGAAGAAGGGAGAGAGATTGAGAAATTTGAAACAATACCCAGATCAAATCAAAGAAAAGTGTACCAATGAGAAAACGTGAAAAGGGTAGAAAATGTAGGAGGAGACTCACAAGAATCAGAAGAAGTTCGAACCCGGAGAGAGAGAGAACCCAGGAATCAATCAGCATGCATGCAACGATATATGCCCAACATTGTGCATAAGAGAACAAAACCCAGAAACCATACTGCAAAAAACAGTGCGCTCTCGATAAATATATTTGATAGCAATTATCTTACCAGCGTAGAAGCAAGGATTTACTTTTCTGTTTTCTTGAAGAAGAAATATATATATATATATAGCCCACCAGTATTTGGAGAAAAAGGTTTCCAAAAATAAACTTTTCAAGGAATCAAAAGAAAATCCAAGTAGATGCCTCCCTCGACATACATACACATAATTGTAATGTTTGTCTTGGAATTATTAATGTATGATGAAAAAAAAAAAACCAACCCAGAAACTAGAATGGAAGTCTACTTTGCTGACTCAGGATTTGTTCTGAATTTTAAAAACTGCCACTTTCATTTTTTATATATATGGTTTGTGGCGTCAAAGTATAGAGAAAGTCAGAGACTGCATTCAGTCCCACCCTTCTGACCCATCCTCAAAAACCCAATTAAAAAATTGACAGAACATAAGGCCCGGCCTGCCCCGTTGCTTTTTCAGCTTTTCATAAAATTATTTTATTATTATTTGAAGTAGTAACGTATTATGTATAATTTTTATTAATTTTTTTATATAAATAAAATATATATTATAAAAACTTAGATAAAAATAAATAATAAGTAGTTAAGAGTATTTAAGTTTGTAGTAATTAATTAAGTAGTTAAGAGTATTTAAAGAAGTTAAAAATGTATAATACCGTTTGAAGTACTAACAAATAAAATAAAATAAAATAAATCTCTAACAACCTTTATAAATCACTAAAATTCTCTATCACACATTTTCTTTTTTTACTATATTCAAAAAATTTCAATATTTCACTAAAATAACAAAAAATCTAGAGGAGATTAACTGAGTGCGTAAATTTTTTTGACAATCATATTCTTCAAGTTAAAAAATTTTTAAACGAGTACCATTATCGCTATTTTATACTAATTTTTTTTTAATCTATTAGAACGGATTTGAAAAACTGTTTTAACGGTTTTAATACTGTTATACAAAAGTCAAAAATTTTTTACATAAATCCGTAAGAACAAACCTAAAAAACCATTCTCACAGTTTTTCTCTTTTATTTTTTATCAAAAAAGTCCAAAAGTGTTTGTTACGTGTCCTGAAGAATTAAGCACATTTTTCCTGCAACTAAGACTTTTTCAATTCCAGTTAGGCTGTTACTTTCAATTTCAGTTAGGTTGTTACGTGTTGAGGCCATGACGAATGACGATGTTTGTTAATGGGGCCATGTCCTTGGCCATGTCTTTCCTATTTTTTTTTTCACACTTTCAAATTAGTAGGATAATGGCACTAGAAGTAGTTATTTATAGTTTTTTTGAAAATATATAAAAGGAAGGGATCAATGAAATACAAAGGCATTGAATTCTTTCCACCAAAAATAAATCACTCTCTAATTATAGACAATTGTTCTCCTTAAGAGCTTCTTCACATCAGGGACCATTCCGCGACAGGGTAGAGGCCGAGCGAGAGCTCGCTAAAATCAGGCACGTAACAACATGGTATCAGAAAAGGGATCTGACAATGGCGCTCACCACAACCCAACTCAACAACCATTGGAGGAAACTCTCCAAGTAACCCAACAACAAATGCTGTAAATGCAGCAAGAAATGCATGAGATGTTCATCCAATTGCAAACACAAATGGATGAGTTAAGCTCATGGCACAATAGAGTAGGGTCGTCACAGCAACAATCCCATGGGCAACAGGCACAAGGAACCATTGAACCTTTGGTTGTTCGTCTTGATTTCCCACGGTATGATGGCAACGATGACCCGATTACTTGGATCGACCGGGAGGGCAATTTTTCTGATTCCACAAGACCCCTGCCACAGAAAAAATACCATTGGCTGCTTACCACCTAAAAGGAGGAGTTTACATCTGGTTTCAATCCTTCAGAAGAACATTATTATGGGCAACTTGGGAGGATCTTAAGCAGGCATTGAACAAACGCTATGGTCCGACACTCCTGGATGACTTCTACGGCGAACTTACCAAGCTCACACAGACAAGGACGATTCGTGAATACCATACCCAATTCGACCAGCTTCTTGTAAGAGCTGGATCGCTAATAAAACAACAACAAGTCAGCTACTCCATCAGCGAGCTTCAGGAAACTCTCCGATCTGACGTTCGAGCAGCAAATCCATAGACCCTCCCTCATGTGGCTGGACTTGCATGCCTATATGAAGCAAAACATCAAACTCAAAAAAAGCCACCCACAATTCTCTAAAAACAAACCCCGCGCCAACTCCAATATACCAAGCCAAAAGCCCACCCGTTGAACGACTTACGCCAAAAGAAATTCAAGATCTCCGACGCTAGGATCTATGCTACAATTGCAACGAAATTTATGCCCCAGGTTACCACTGCAAAAGGCTCTTCCTCATTGACTGCAAACCTGAGGATGAGGAAGGTATGAAGGAGAAGGAGGAACTGAAGACTGAACCTGAGGTAGCTGAAATTTCTCTTCATGCCATTACCGGATCTATTGCACCGCAAATCATGTGGGTACCGGTTAAGATCAAAGGGTGCGCACTCATGGCACTGCTGGATACTGGGAGCTCCCACAACTTCCTTGATCGCGCATGGGTCTCGCAAATTGGGTTAGAAACAGAGGAGGGGGACGGCTGAAGGTTATGGTGGCCAATGGTGAAAAACTCCCCTGCTTGGGTTGGATTTCGCATACGCCAATTGAATTCAGGGAAACCCATTCGGAGTAGAATTCTATGTGATCGAATTAGAAGGGTGTGACGCTGTCCTCGGAGCTCAGTGGCTTACAACTCTCAAACCGATCCTCTGGGACTTCGCGCAAATGATGGTGGCATTCCAGTGGCAAGGTCGTTTAGTGACCTTCACCGGCATACGGACCCCCGCTGCTCAGGCGATCAATTGGCGGACTATAGAGAAGGAGTTGCGGTCCAGTGGAGGGTGCGATAGCCTCACGCATCTGGCAGTGGAAATGGAAGACAAAGGGGGTGCGTTCAAAGAAGGGGCAAACTTGAAGTCATGGGTTGTGTCCCAACACCCACAATTGGCCCAAATATTTGGGCAATTCAGCCAGGTATTTTAGAAACCTAATGGACTTTCCCCAGGCCGGGCCCATAGCCACAAAATCAACCTCAAGCCTGAACATGACCCAATTTCAGTGCGGCCTAACAAAAAAAAGATAAAGAAACTAATGAAAAAGATGCTAGAGAGTGGAATAATTAGACCAAGCACTAGTCCCTGCTCATCTCTGGTGATGTTGGTCAAAAAGAAGGATGGGTCATGGCAATTTTATGTGGATTATAAAGCCCTTAATTTGGTCACTATCAAAGACAAGTTCCCTATACCAGTAATTGACGAACTATTGGATGAATTGCATGGAGCCAATTATTTCTCTAAACTGGACTTACAGGCAAGGTACCGTCAAATACCGATGCATCCTGCAAATGTGGAAAGACAGCATTCCGCACATATGATAGTCACTACGAATTTCTGGTAATGCCTTTTGGCCTCTCTAATGCACCATCCACTTTTCAAGCATTGATGAATGATATTTTTTCGCTTTATTTGCTGAAATTTATCTTGGTATTTATCGACGATATTTTGATTTATAGCTCTACTTGGGAATCATATTTGCAATACCAACAAATAGTATTCTCAATTTTAGCTAACCAACAACTTATGTCAAAAAAGACAAGTGTTGTTTTGGATCTATAGAAATACAATATCTGGGACACATCATAAAGGAATGAGAAGTAAGAATGGAGCCAAGTAAAATTGTAGCCATAGAAGAATGACCAAAGCCAACTTCAGTGACTGCTCTACGGGGGTTCTTGGGGTTAATAGGATACTATTGAAAATTCATTAAGGATTACGAGAAGAGAGCAGCACCGTTGACTGATATGCTACAAAATAATAATTTTAAGTGGAACTCTCAGGCCGAAAGTGCCTTTCTAGAGCTCAAGCGAGTAATGGCACAAGGATCGGTATTGGTTTTACCTGACTTTACCAAAACCTTCATTATTGAATGTGATGCCTCTAACTCTGGTTTTGGTGCAGTACTCACTCAGGACAACCCTTAGCTTTCTTCAGTCAAGCTCTAAAAAGAAAGAACACGACTTTATCCATATATGAGAAAGAAACGTTGGCACTAGTGCTTGCAGTGTAGAAGTGGTAACCATACCTATTGGGGAGGACGTTTATGGTTCGCATTGACCATAAAAACCTCAAATAATTGTGGAGCCAAAGAATCACAACCACCACCCAACAAATGTGGCTTAGCAAGCTAATAGGGTACGGTTTCTCCATCGAGTATAGGTAGGGTACGGAAAATTTGGCAGTAGATGCCCTATCCAGAAGAGATGAACTGGCGTAATTGAGGGCAATATCAGCAATAGTCCTAACTTGGCTAGAGACCATTTAGGAAGAAAACAAAAGCTATGTGGAGATGCAAAGATTGCATAAGTTGTTTCAAGAAGGGGAACTGCTAGGGTCATGGACATGCAAGGATAGATTAGTTCTTTATAAAGAATGAATTTACCAACTTCCCTCTTCCCCGATAACAACAGACGTCATTCATGGCTTTCATTTGACTACTCATGAAGGGCTCCACAAAACACTCTGACGCATAAGATCACAATTCTGTTGGCAAGAAATGAAGAAGCAAGTATTGGAAGCCATCAAAGCTTGTGACGTTTGCAAAGAAATAAAAGGGACCACAGCGCACCATCTGGATTTCTCTAGCCCTTACCAATGCCCACTATTGTGTGGACCAAGGTTTCCATGGATTTCATCACCAAACTTCCAAATTCTAGAGGAAAAACAACAATTATGTGGTAGTAGACCGTTTGTCCAAGATGGCCTACTTTATCACAATGGTAACACCAGTCACTGCAAGTAACGCCGCCCAAGCATATTATGAAAATGTCCTCAAATTGTATAGCGTACCTCAATCAATTGTAAACGACCGGGATCCCTTATTCACTAGTTCATTTTCGAGGTAGCTGTTTCGACTATAAGGGACCAAGTTTCATTTCTCTTTATCCTATCACTTGCAGACAGATGGTTAAATGGCGGTAACCAACCGTACCCTTGAAATGTACTTGCGCTATTTTACAGGACAATACCCAAAACAATAAACCTGATGGCTATCATGGGCTGAGTTTTGCTACAACACTAGCTAGCATTCTTCCACTAGGTTCACTTCATTTGAGGTAGTTTATGGTAAAAAATCACCAGTCTTGACATTTTATGAGCTTAGATCGGCAAAGGACATTGAGGTGGACAAGGAGCTACGGCAAAAAGATCAAGTTCTACACCAGCTGCACCAACAACTTACAAAAACCAAAGAAATGATGACGGCAACCTATAATAGATAAAAGAATGAGTGCCACTTTGAAATAGGAGACTGGGTGTATCTCAAAATACAACCCCACAAGCAGTATTCTTTGGTTGGGCATCGAAGGCATAAATTATCAGCAAGATATTATGGTCCCTATAAGATTATTAAGCAAATCGGGCCTGTGGCTTACAAATTGCTTTTACTTGAAGGGAGCAAAGTTCACCCGATTATGCATATTTCATTGATCAAAAAATAACTCAAGAATCACGCAGTTGTGAAGGCGACTTTGCCAGAGATAAGAGACGAAGTAGGAATGGATCTAGCGTCCTAATGGCCTTGAGGACAAGACCAATTCTAAGAGGGTGGAATGTTACGTGTCCTAAAGAATTGAGCACACTTTTCCTACAATTAAGACTTGTTCAATTCTAGTTAGGTTGTTACTTTCAATTTCAGTTAGGTTGTTACGTGTTGAGGTCATGATGAATGGCCATGTTTGTTAATGGGGCTATGTTCTTGGCCACGTCTTTCTTGTTTTTTTTGCACACTTTTAGATTAGTAGGATAATGGCACTAAAAGTAGTTATTTACAGTTTTTTCAAAAATGTATAAAAATGAGGGATCAATGAAATACAAAGGCATTGAATTCTTTCCACCAAAAACAAATCATTCTCTAATTACAGACAATTATTCTCCTTAAGAGCTTCTTCACGTCAGGGACCATTCTGCAATGGGGCAGACATCGAGTGAGAACATGCCAAAATCAGGCACGTAACCGTGTTACTATTCTTCTTAAAAAAAAAAACTCTGTTTGAAACATTAAATACCAAATGCTTAAAATCAACTCAAACCACATTTTATTTTTTATTTTTTACCACTCCAAACGCACTCTATATATAAAAATAATAGGTAATTAAGGAACATCTAAAGAAAATAAAAATATTAAAATATAAAATTACCAATTTATGCTATAGTTATAAAAATAAATTTCTAACACAATTGAAGTTATAAATAGTTATAACGAGTTGAGAAGTATTTTAAGAAAAAAGTAGAAAAGTTTTACTAAAGTTAAGATTTAGGGCCTTACTTTTGCACTTTTTTTATTTTTCTTATATTTCGCTTAACTTTCCATTACTTTTATTTATATTCTTAAAATACTATTTAATTATTCATTTTATAATATTCCTTAATTACTATTTACTTAAATGTCATAAGTTATTATTTGAGATAAATATTTTAATCTTTTTTAATTTTTAAACATTTTTTGATGGTTTAAAAATAATAAATAAAAAATGTAATGAATCTACTCTGTACTATTATATAATGTTAGTCTACAGGTATTAGTGAAGCTTCAATTTTGTAACGTTTTATTAATTTTATATAATACTCTTCAACTTCCTGTTAATTTTAAAAGTTGAACAATGTAGCTTTTAAAAACTTACTTAATTGAGTTATTTTACATTTTAAAATTTTAAACACCATATCATTTTCTTTTTTTACCCTTATTTGATTTTGGTTACACGTATAAAATAATAATCTCATGCATTGTGGATGCGCCTTTCTAGTTATTATATCAGGGAGCCATATCAAAGGTCCTCACTTCTCGAGGCTTCTGTTACAAGAACTTATAAACCAAACCCAATCAAATTAAGTCTTTTCTTACTAGGTGAGGTTGGTTATATGGATTTAACGACGCCGATCAAATATGTTTAGAGTCATATCCCCATTAAATCCATGTAGGTAAGATCATGTTTAATAAATTCTTTCCAACCGCTCTTGAGTCTCCCTCTCCCTCTCCTATTCTTGGCAATCTCTATACATTCACACATTTTAACAGGTGCATCCGTTGGACGCCTTCTAACATAATCGAACCATCATAATCAATTTTTTCTTATTTTATCTTTAATCCATGCTATTCCTACTTTGTTTCTAATCTCTTCATTCCTAATCCTATCTCTCATTGTGATCCGGCATATCCATCTTAGCATTTTCATATTCGCAACTACTATATTCTGAACATGATTTGTTTTACTACCCAACACTCTAATCTATATAACAACGCTGGTCTCACTACTACCTTATAATACTTTTCTTTAACCTTAAGGGGGATTTTTTGATCACACATGACCCCTAAAGCATTCCTTCATTAGGTCTACTTGACCTGAATCCTGTGACTCATCCCTCTATCCTATTATACCATAGATCTAAGGTATCTAAAGTTTTCTTTCTCTATAATCTTTTGGATGCTTAAACTTACTTTTATGCTACTAGTTATCCTACTTTGACTAAACTTACATTCCTACTCAACCTTTTGTCTCTAACGTTTCCTGTCACGCCCCGAGTCCGAGGACCCGATGGGTGAGTGATAAACATGCAAAGCATGAATAAATGAGGTAAAAGCATCAGAGTAACACAGCATTCACGCAATGGACCCGCAAAACCTCCCCTATTATATGAGGGCCTAAACCTGGTATAAAGGGTACCTG
>JAVXUM010000046.1:18731850-18747407 GCA_035590655.1 Pouteria glomerata
TTAAATTGTATTTAATATATTTTTATATAAATAAAAATAATATATTATTAATTTAATATATTTTTATATATTAATTATATATTTTAATATTAAATAAAAATATATTTAGCGATAATCAGAGTTGGTGGGACAGTGGCAGCGATGGGAGGCAGTGATTGGATGTTGGTGGTGATCAACGAATAGTGATGGTTGATGGTTGTAATTGGTGGTGATTGTGTAAAAAAATGAAAACTAAAACTGAAAATTTAGGAAAACACATTTTCTATGTTTTTATAATTTTTGAAAATTTTGAAAATAGCTTTTATTTTTTTGAAAACTGAAAACTGAAAATAAATTTGCTAAATAGGTTTTCATGTTCAGTTTTCAAAAAAATAAAAACAAAAACTGAAAACTGAAAACGAAATGGTTATCAAACAGAACTTAATTTTCCTCATTGTAACAAATACATTTTCTTATATGAGCAATGACAAACAATAAATACCCAGATTAACAAAGAAAACTTACAATTTTGCACATTGCAATGCCTGCAAAGGCAGACAACACACAGTGAAATTCCTTGCTAGTGCTCATCAACTCAAGGGAAAAAAAACAAACCCAGTACGTTTTTTTTTTTTTTTGTAGGAATTGTAATATGAAGATCAAACCGCAGCAAAGAAAACAAGAGTTTCGTTTACAAAATTAGTGGAAGTGATACTGTTACGTGCCTGATTTTGGTGAGCTCTCGCTCAGCCTCTACCCTATCACAGAATGGTCCCTAACGTGAAGAAGCTCTCAAGGAGAACAATTATCTGTAATTAGAGAGTAATTTATTTTTGGTGGAAAGAATTTAATTCCTTTGTATTTCATTGATCCTTCCTTTTTATACATTTTTGGAAAAATAATAAATAACTACTTCTAGTGCCATTATCCTACAAATATAAAAGTGTGCAGAAATACAGGAAAGATGTGGCCAAGAACATAACCCCATTAACAAACATGGCCATTCATCATGGCCTCAACACGTAATAACCTAACTAAAATTAAAAGTAACAGCCTAACTAGAATTGAAAAAGTCTTAGTTGCAGGGAAAGTGTGCTCAATTCTTTAGGACACGTAACATTCCACCCCCCTTAGAATTGGTCTTATCCTCAAGGCCATTAGGATGCTAGATCCATGTTTGCTTCATCTCTTGTTACTGGCAAAGTCACCTCCACAACTGCGTGATTCTTGAGTTGTTTTTTGAGCAATGAAATGTGCACAACTGGGTGAACTTTCCTCCCTTCAGGGAAGAACAATTTGTAAGCCACAGGCCTGATTCGCTCAATAATCTTGTAAGGACCATAATATCTTACTGATAATTTATGCATTCGATCCCTAACCAAAGAATGCTGCTTGTGGAGTTGTATTTAAAGATACACCCAGTCTCTTATTTCAAAGTGGCGCTCTTTCTTTCCTCTATTATAGGTTGCCTTCATCATTTTTTTTGGTTTTTGTAAGTTGCTGGTGTAGCTGGCGTAGGACTGGATCTCTCTGTCGTGGCTCATTGTCCACCTCAATGTCCTTTGCCAATCCAAGCTCATAGAATGTCAAAACTAGTGGTTTTCGACCATAAACTACCTCAAATGAAGTGAACCCAGTGGAAGAATGCCAGCTAGTGTTGTAGCAAAACTCTGCCTATGATAGCCATTGGGTCCATTGTTTTGGGTGTTCTCCTGTAAAACAACACAAGTACATTTCAAGGGTATGGTTGGTTACCTCCGTTTGACCATCTGTCTGTGGGTGATAGGATGAAGAGAAATGAAACTTGGTATCTTGTAGTCGGAACAACTCCTTCCAAAATGAACTAGTGAACAAGGGATCCCAGTCGCTTACAATTGACTGGGGTACACCATACAATTTGAGGACATTTTCATAATATACTTGGGCGGCGTTACTTGCAATGATTGGTGTTGCCATTACGATAAAGTGGCCCATCTTGGACAAACGGTCTACTACTACCATAATTGTTGTTTGTTCTCTGGAATTTGGAAGCCCGATGATAAAATCCATGGAAACCTCGGTCCACTCAACAGTGGGCATTGGTAAAGGCTGGAGAAATTCAGATGGTGTAGCTTGTTCCCTTTTATTTCTTTGACAAACATCACATGCTTTGATGGCCTCCAATACCTGCTTCTTCATTCCTTACCAATAGAATTGTGATCTTATGCGTTGGAGTGTTTTGTGGAGCCCTTCATGAGTGGCTGAACGAAAGGCATGAATGACGTCTGTTGTTATTGGGGAAGAGGGAAGTAGGTAAATTCACTCTTTATAAAGAAATAATCCATCATTGCATGTCCACGGCCCCAGCAGTTCCCCTTCTTAAAACAGCTTATGCAATCTTTGCATCTCCATATGGCTTTTTTTTTCTTCTTGAATGGTCTCTAGTCAAGTTAGGACTATTGCTGATATTGCCCTCAATTGCGCCAATTCATCTTTTCTGGAGAGGGCATCTGCTACCAAATTTTCCTTACCCTGCCTATGCTCGATGGAAAAATCGTACCCCATTAGCTTGCTAAGTCACTTTTGTTGGGTGGTGGTTGTGATTCTTTGGCTCCACAAGTATTTGAGGCTTCTATGGTCAATGAGAATGACAAACGTCCTCCCCAATAAGCATGGTCGCCACTTTTCTACTGCAAGCACTAGTGCCAACATTTCTATATATATGGATAAAGCCGTGTTATTTCCTTTTAGAGCCTGACTGAAGAGAGCTACGGGTCTTTTGTCCTAAATGAGTACTGCGCCAATACCAGAGTTAGAGGCATCACATTCCGTAATGAAGGTTTTGGTAAAGTTAGGTAAAACCAATACCAATCCTTGTGCCATCACCCACTTGAGCTTCAGAGAGGCACTCTTGACCTGAGGGTTCCACCTGAAATTATTTTTTTTTTTAGCATATCAGTCAATGGTGCTGCTATCTTCCCGTAATCCTTAATGAATTTTCGATAGTATCCTGTTAACCGCAAGAATCCCTGTAGAGCAGTCACTGAAGTTGGCTTCGGCCATTCTTTTATGGCCGTAGTTTTACTTGGCTCCATTCTTACTTCTCCTTCCTTTATGATGTGTCCTAGATATTGTATTTCTATAGATCCAAAACAACACTTTTCTTTTTTGACATAAAGTTGTTGATTAGCTAAAATTAATAATACTATTTGCAGGTGTTGCAAATGTGATTCCCAAGTAGAGCTATAAATCAAAAAATCGTTGAAAAATACCAAGATAAATTTCAGCAAATAAGGTCGAAAAATATCATTCATCAATGCTTGAAAAGTGGATGGTGCATTAGAGAGGCCAAAAGGCATTACCAGAAATTCGTAGTGACCATCATGTGTGTGGAATGCTGTCTTTTCCACATCTATAGGATGCATCGGTATTTGATGGTACCTTGCCTGTAAGTCCTACCCGTAAGTCCAGTTTAGAGAAATATTTGGCTCCATGCAGTTTATCTAATAGCTCATCAATTACTTGTATGGGGAATTTGTCATTGATAGTGGCCAAATTAAAGGCTTTATAATCCACACAAAATCGCCATGACCCATCCTTCTTTTTGACCAGCAACACCAGAGATGAGTAGGGACTAGTGCTTGGTCTAATTATTCTGCTCTCCAGTATCTCTTTCACTAGTTTCTCTATCTCTTTTTTTTTTTTTTGGTAATGTGAGTATCGGTAGGGCTACACCGAAATTGGGCCATGTTCAGGCTTGAGGTTGATATTGTGGCTATGGGCCCGATCTGGGGAAAGTCCATTGGGTTTCTGAAATACCTAGCTGAATAGCCCAAATAGTTGTGCCAATTATGGGTGTTGGGTAGCAGCCTATGACTCAAAGTCTGCCCCTTCTTTGAACGCACCCCCGGTGCCTGTCTTCCATTTCTACCGCCAGATGCATAAGGGTACTGTGCCCTCTACTGGACCGCAACTCCTTCTCTATAGTCTTCCTATCGATCACCTGAGTGATGGGGGTTCGCACACCGGGAAGGGTCACTGAACGACCTTGCCACTGGAATTCCACAGTCAGTCGCATAAAGTCCCAAATGACCGGTCCGAGAGTTGTGAGCCACTGAGCTCTGAGGACAACGTCACACCTTTCCAATTTGATCACATAGAATTCCACTCGGAATTGGTTTCCTTGAATTTCAATTGGGGCATGCGAAATCCGACCCAGACAAGGGAGTTTTTCACCATTGGCCACCATAACCTTCAGCCGTGCCCTCTCTTCTGTTTCTAACCCATGCGCGATCAAGGAAATTGTGGGAGCTCCCAGTATCCAGTAGTGCCATAAGTGCACGCCCTTTGATCTTGACCGGTACCCGCATGATTTGTGGCACAGTAGATCCGATAATGGCATGAAGAGAAATTTCAGCCACCTCGAGTTTAGTCTTCAGTTCTTCCTCCTCCTTAATACCTTCCTCATCCTTAGGTCTACAGTCAATGAGGAAGAGCCTTTTACAGCAGTGACCCGGGGCATAAATTTCCTCGCAATTGTAGCATAGATTCTGGCATCGGTGATCTTGAATTTCTTTTGGGGTAAGTCATTTAACGGGTGGGTTCTTAGCCTGGTATATTGGAGATGGCGCGAGGTTTGCTTTCTAAGAATTGTGGGTGGCTTGTTTTTGAGTTGATGTTTTGTTTCATATAGGCATGCAAGTCCAGCCGCATGAGGAAGGGTCTGTGGATTTGCTGCTCAAATGTCAGATTAGAGAGTTTCCCGAAGCCCGTTGACGAAGCAGCTGACCTACTATTGTTCTGTTAGCGATCCAGCTTTTGCAAGAAGCCGATCGAATTAGGTATGGTATTCATGAACCATCCCTGTCTATGTGAGCTTGGTAAGTTCGCCGTAGAAGTCCTCCAGTAGTGTCGGACCATAGCGTTCATTCAACGCTTGCTTGAGATCTTCCCAAGTAACCCATACTCGTGTTCTTCTAAAGGATTGAAACCAGAGATGAACTCCTCATTCCAAGTGGTAAGCAGCCAACAGTACTTTTTCTGCGTCAGGGGTCTTGTGGAATGAGAAGAATTGCTCCACCCGGTCGATCTAAGTGATTGGGTCATCGTACCGTAGGAAATCAAGACGGAAAACCTGAGGTACAATGGTTCCTTATGCTTGCTGCCCATGGGATTGTTGCTGTGACGACCCTACTTCGTTATGCCTTGAGCTTAACTCATCCATTTGTGTTTGCAATTGGATGAACATCTCATGCATTTCTTACTGCATTTGCAACATTTGTTGTTGCGTTGCTTGAAGAGTTTCTTCCATTGGTTGCTGAGTTGGGTTATGGTGAGCGCCATTGTGGGATCCCTGCTTTGATACCATGTTGTTACGTGCCTGATTTTGGTGAGCTCTTGCTCGGCCTCTGCCCCGTCACAGAATGGTCCCTAACGTGAAGAAGCTCTCAAGGAGAACAATTGTCTATAATTAGAGTGATTTGTTTTTTGTGGAAAGAATTCAATGTCTTTGTATTTCATTGATCCCTCATTTTTACAAATTTTTAGAAAAATTGTAAATAACTACTTCTAGTGCCATTATCCTACTATTCTAAAAATGTGTAACAAAATAGGAAAGATGTGGCCAAGAACATAACCCCATTAACAAACATGGCCATTCATCATGGCCCCAACATGTAACAACCTAACTAAAATTAAAAGTAACAACCTAACTGAAATTGAAAAAGTCTTAGTTGCAGGGAAAATGTGCTCAATTTTTCAGGACACGTAATACCAAGTGTGGCAAAGTCTTAGAATCAATAATCAAAATATAAGCTCTCACCCAGAAAATTGTGTGTGTGTAGATTGAAAAGGGGACGCTTACCCTTGGATGAAGATGGACAAAGACAGCGAAACGCTGAAAGATTTACTGAGACCCAATAAAGATAAAGGAACGAGTTTGAGTTTTAGGCTGTGTTATGTTTGGTGGGATTGAATGGTGAGGGATAAGTAATACATAGAATAATATATGAGATTGGATAAAAGATGAGATTAATTTTTTATGTGAGATTATTTTTTTGGTATTTGGTTGGTGGGATATAAAATGAAATAAAAGATGTGATTTGATATGTGATGTGAAAGAAAATAATTTTAAATTTTTAGATTTTAACGAGAAATAAATTTGGAGATGGGGGATTAATAATACTCCACCCGCCACAGGATTTCTCATCCGGCCTTTTGTGGGATTTGGCCTCCAATTCGTGGGGCCCACGGATGTTTCATCTGGCCACCCAAATGTTTCATTATGGTAGGTCCCACGAATAACTTCTCCAATTTACCTTCTTCATCCAGCAATCAAACACTCCCTTAAAGTATTTCGAGAATTGGCCTAAGGCGAGGAAGCAAGAAGAGTAATGGGACTTGGAATTTTCACACACACACACACACAGAGAGAGAGAGAGAGAGAGAGAGAGAGAGTGTGTGTGTGTGTGTGTGTGTGTGTGTGTGTGTGTGTGTGGAGCTTTTGGGTTGGGCTTCGGATTCTTTATCCCCACGGTAGAGCTTTGGAATGAAGGTTATAGAGCCTCACTGCAGGAAGTACACTGAAAAATAAATGATTGAAATTAATTTATATTTTAATAAAAATTTTGATATTTTATATTAATTGTATTTTAATCAAATTAAGTACAAATCAATCTCAATTGTTCATTTTTTTTTTGTTACATCCCCGAACCCGAACCCGAACCCGAACCCGAACCCGTTGGGATGGGCGAAGGGAAGGCATGAAAAGGACTGAGGGCTTTAGGGTTTTGGACCCCAACGTTCGTCGCCATCCAATGCTGCGTCACACGTGCACACGCGGCACACCTTACCACTGTACTGGCCTAGGGCTTTTGCCGGAAGTACTTTATTATTATTAAACTGAGAATTGATTAATTCTGTAATAATTAATTTATGCTGTTATAAACATAAAATAAAGCAATTAATAAGAAGGGGTTATGCCTAGTTGAGAAAACATTCAAGGCCAACTCCTCAATACGTTATTAACATATTCGGTCGACGTACTAATTATGGGATTGTGGTTAACTGATTTGCTAACGTTTAAATTTTAAAAATAACAAAATTTTAATTTGATTTTATATGGTATGAAATATCTAATTTAATTAGTCTAATAATGCTGTTGTCCAGCACCGGGGAGGGACCTACATTATGATTATAGGGAGCTATGGCCTTCTCCAAATTTTAGAAAAAAAAAATTATATATATAGTATAAAATATTTATATATATATATATATTTTTTAGAAAATGACCACCTGACTCTTTTATTTTGGATCATTAATAATATATAAAATTTAGGTTCTTGAATTAGGTTGTTAATAAAATACGAGACTTCTCATTTTTAAATTAGGTCATTAGTTGTCTAACACAGTGAATCAATAACGTGTGACAAAGATTTAGCCGGATTAAAAATGAGTAACCCACAAACAAACCATTCCACTAGGTAAATCTTTCAATGACACAAATGAGAGATCACATGCGAAGAGGAAAAAATAACAAAAAGATGGAAAGGAGAAAATAAATTTCTTTCTTATTCTTAAATATAAATTCTCATTACCAAATAGTATTATAGGGTTAAAATGAAATTAAAATAAGCTTGAAGTCAGTTGTTTCGCTAGACTTCCAACTTTGATGATGACATTTCTCTTCACTACTATTCCATATGAAATCTAATTACTTGATGGAACAATCTCAGTTTGAGACTCTTCGATTCATTATTCAACACTGCTTAAGTACAAGTTTCTTTTGAGAACTAAGCTAAGTGCATTCACCATATATTTCTACACGGAACAATCCATAACCACATTCAAGTCAAACATTGGTGGTGAGAGATATTACAATAATTCACATCTCCCCGTGAGAATGAGGCGTATTTTAGTAAGTGAAGTTGTTTGGAACTTTTAAGGTTGTATTTGTATCTATGAATTTAAATCAATTTAGCACTAATTATTGAAGAGAATATCAAATTTTTTATTTGAGAGGTTTACATGACAAATAAATTAAAATAAAAATCGAAAGTACTTATTTAAAATATTTATTTACAGAAAATATAATGACTCAATATTTTACATATTAAGTTTTATTCAGTTCCATCTTATTTTATTTGGTTAATTTTGTGCGGATTGATATAATTGTTAACCTCGAAAAAACTTGAAATTTTAATTATATTGATTGCCTGGTAAATTGTCTAAAATTTTGGAGCCTTGAATGCAAATTTGATAAAATCCTAAACGCATTACTAGATTACCATAGCTATATACACATGACGTATGTATTCAGTCAGTGAACTAGATGTGGGTCTTCCACATGTACTTAAAAATCTTCTTGGGTGTCCAAATCTCCTTTCCCCACCTGGCCAAATTACTACTCCATTGACACCATGTATATGTACATGGCTTTTTGCCTTGTCATCATATTATGCATTTGCGTCGCTTATGTGGGTTTAACCGACGATGGTAATCGAGAAAGAGGGAGTGTGTTTTGATAGCAAGAGGAGAAATAGACCAAGTGTTAAGAAGAAGAAGGTTGCAACTGTGAGTTGCCAGGAAGAAGGAAGAGAACTTTCGAATTTTTTGTCCGAATAACCTCGACATTTCTATCTTCTTGTTTAAGCTCCAAGACGTAGGGGTTTCTTACACATCTTTGTCATGTACTAAATATGCCGGATGTTGCAAGTTTTGCTATACTTGTATAATTGAATTTGAACATGAAAGTAACTTCAAGAATTAAAAGTTGGAATTAGAAAGCAATGATTGAGATTATTTAACTCTAGGTAATCGCTCTTGGATTATTAATGAAACCCCTTTGAGTAAATTTTATGTCGGCATATTGAGTTTAATGGAAAATATTCTCAAAAATATCTTCTACTTAGCAAATAGCTTGAGATATTACACTTAAGATAGACTGCTACCTGCAAGCCAACTGTCTCAGATAATACCGCTAAATCATTGTATCCTTGCATAAGCTGAATGGGCTACTCCACCTTGACCCAATGGCCATGTGCACTGCCTCCACTTACAAACATATAATCAAAGCAAACATCAGTTCTATGCAAGTATGAACAATATATAACCAATATATGAGTACACACACATACAACATAGAAGGCTCTAAGAGATTATACAATAAGATGATTAAAGAGCTTAGCTCAAATAAGAAAGCCAATCCCACCCAGACTAAAAGATCGTGGGTTCGAATCATCCTAACCCGTTGTCCGGATAAATAACATTTACATATCAAAAAGAAGAAAAGAAAAAGAAAAAGAAAAAGAAAAAGAAAATGCAGATCATACAACAAGATAAAATAACTGAGGGAAATAATGCATATTAAGAATGGTACGTTTGCACATAATGAGATAAGAGATTAATTAAAAAATGAACTTGTTTTTATTAATTCCTTATCGTTTAAATTTTTTTAATTTTAAGAAATTTAAAACCTAAAACTCATAGTGGGTTTATGAATAATATTTTCTAAAATAAATGTTAACAAAAGATAAATGTAGCTTTAATGTTGAAAAATAAATAAATACTTCTTTTGTGTATATGTAATGTAAACACGGCCAACTTAACAATTAATAGTTGCATGTGTTAACAGTTTAACCCCGTCAAGAATAAAATTTGGCTACACATGAGGGGCATATGGAGCGTATAAAACTAATGCCAGGAAAAAAAAAAAAAAAGAAAAGAAAAGAAAGAAAAAAAATTACAAATCTCTCTAATTACTTGAACTTTTATGTGAGATGGCTAAAAATTTACCAAAAATGTATATAATGAATTCTGAATTCATGTTGATGCCACTTATTGTTTCAGAATGAGTGATATTTTTGTACGTTTCTCTATGTTACAATTTGTTTAAGCAAAAATAAAAGAATTTCATTCCACTAGTGGTGCATCAGTTTTGAGGGTATGAAAAGAAAAATATAAGAAATTGTTAGAATAGGAGATTTGTTTCTATATTTTCCTTATCTTGCTGACAATTAAGATATGTTATTCTTGGTAGCATATTGTATAATTATGGATAGTTAATTGGCATCCAATACCATATATATATATATGAGGTTAATGATCCGTTGATAGATTAATTAATCCTTTTTCATTATTCTTCTAATTCTGTATTCTTGTTTTTAATTTGGTATCAGAGTCATCTCCAAATATTCTTTAAAAAAATAAAAAATAAAAAATAAAAAATAAAAAATAAAACAAAACAAAACCTAGCATGCAGTCAATCTGGCTAACAATCGATGACCATTACAAAGCCTTGATGGCTGTCGATATCTACCAACAAGTGTCACGAAACCTAGTCGACCTCGCTAATGCTCGTTGTGATCATAGTCGCTAGTCATCGTAGTCACTACTGAACCTTGTCGTCATCGCTAATCCTTTGCTGATACCTGTTGCAATCTTCATCAACATTGTTGCTCGTCTCATCGTCGTTACTGACCTTCGCTAAAGCTCGTCACAATCATTATCAACAAAGCTACGTGTCTCGTCATCGTCGCTAGTCCTTTGTTGATGCTCGTCGTGTCCATCAACATTGCTGCTTATTTATACTACTGACGGTCATTGCTGAACCTTGTCACTGTCAAACCTTGTCGTTGACGTTTTTTTCTTTTTCTTTTTTTTTGTAGTAATCCTTCAACATCACTTCTCATCGCTACATTGCTACTCATCGCTCGTCAACATTGCTAATGGCCATCACAAATCATCTTCATTGATTGAATTCTTGGTATTTTCTTGCTTATTGATTTCTGTTCTTTATTCTTGACCTTATGGATGAAGAGAAAGTTAATGTAATTGAACTGAAATCAATATTAGTTAAAATTGAAGATATTTCTCATTCTATTACTTCTAAAAACTAAATAGTCTAAATTATTTGGATTGGGCTCATGGGATGAAGGAATATTTTTGTGGGAAGAAAAATTTGAAATTTCTCAATGACTTAGGACCCAAACTAGATGATAGCATGTATGATGATTGGTTTGGTGAAGACTTTATTGTTATGGGGTGGTTATGGCACAATCTTGAACTTTAAATTGCTACTACAGTGGAATAATATGACTCCTAAGAAATTTTGGGATTCTCTTACTGACTTTTCTCATAGCAAAGTAATGTTTCACGAATTTTTTGAATTGTATGAGCTTCACAACTAAGTAAGTTGGTTGTCTTCTTTTAAAATATTATGGTGTTCTTAAGAACCTATGAGATCAGTTGTTGCAGTATAGACCATTTATTACAAACCTTACACAACAAAAGCGGTACTAGAAAAATTTTATGATTGTCTCTCTCTTATTTGGAATTAATTTAGACTTGCGTGATTTCAAAAATCAAATTCTTACAAGTGAGACTTTGGCTACCATTACAAATACCTACTCTTGCTTGTCACGATCATCCTTAGACCATCATTTACCTGTTTAGACCTTTAATTCAGAAACCTTTGCCTTAATCTCTGATGATACTATTCAAAGACCTTCTTGTGGTAGTATGCGAGGACATGTTGGTTGTTTTTTTTTTTTTTTTAGGGTTCAGTCCGTGGGGGTCACTCTTCTCAGGGGTGAGGAGATCAAAAATGTTCTCATTGTGGTCATACCAATCACACTGAACCATATTATTGGGCCAAGTGTGGTCCGTCGGATCAAGATCACCTTTTGTTAGATAGTTTTATTCTTGTGGCTTCCCCTCAATCAATGGCAGTTGCTTCTGAGACTTCAATATCTAGCACCAATAATGACCTTACCACCCAACTTAGTGAACTCTTGCAAACTCTTCCAATGACTTATTCATCTAATTCCAACATTACATTAACCAATTTAGGTAATAATGGTTGTACTGTTTCCACTTCACCTTCATAAGTCATTGATTCTAGTGCAAGTTCTCTTATTCTGGTAAATCTTCCTTGTTTTCTCATTTAAATTTTATTAATCATCATATTATTTTAGTCGATGGTCATCACATTCTGTATAAGGAAATTTCTCTCAATTCTTCAATCCATTTGCCTCATTGCTTTTATGTGTTTAACTTTTCATTTAATTTATTATTCGATAGTTAATTGATTAAATTATTACATTGTTCTGTAATATTTTTTCCTATCACTTGTGTGTTTTAGGATCCCAAGACCAAGAAAACGATTAGCTCAAGGTATGGCAAAGGTGATCTTTACTACATATATCTTACTAGTTTTTCTACTAATGCTTTTTTTGTTCTAAGTGCTATAGTATCTCTTTGTCAGTAGAGCTTTCATCTTGGGCATCCTTCTTTAAATAAATTGAAATCAATCATTTCTCGTTTGGGTCTTGTATCGAGTCTAAAATGTGAGACTTGTCAACCTCTCGTCCACACACCCATTCAAACCACAGAGGTTTATTTGAGTCTTTTATTTCTTTTATTGTTTTGGAGCAAAATCTGGTTTTGCGAATTTATTTTGGCTAAGTTGAAACTAGTTATTAGTTTTATTTATTTATTTTTTTGGTAAGTGTTATTAGTTCTATTGTGAGTTTCACGAGATGAATCATTAAATTGAGATTTAGGTTGAAAGATTATGTCATAATGTAAAATATGAACTGATAACTGGCATGAGATGTCATTTTAAGCTATGATGTGATTTGGTGTTTGAGTTATTATATAGATATAAGGTGTCATACTTATGTTGAGATATATGACGTTAAGATGTTTTATTTGATTTTTGAGTTGAGAGGTATTAAAATAAAAGGTATATGTGCCTATAATAGGAATTTGTTCTAAGGATTCAATTTTACAAAAATCGTAACAAAATAATTCTCAATATACCTATAGTAATCACTTCATTTATTTATTTTTCTTTCTGGTAAATTAGACTTTGCAATCTTGCACTATACATCAAATTTCAATTTGGTCATCTACTTTTAATTGTAACAATTAGCCCTGTATACTTGCAATCAACTTTCAATTTAATAATTTTGTTGACAAAAAATTATACATATCAATCATCTACTATGGACAAGTGACATTTTCCATCATATTTACTTAACAATTGCCGCCGTAAGACCAAATTGAAACTTGGCTATAATTGTAAGAGGCTGACTACTATAATTAAAAGTAAAGGAACCATTTTTGGTATATATAATAGGTGTGCAATGTGTAATTTAGAATTTCTTTTCGTAAAACTTTAATCGTAAATCCTTTCATTTAAAATTTTAATTTGAAATCCACATTCAAATGGAGCCTGAGAGCGTTATAAGAGAAAAGCCATTACTGAATTTGCATGGAGCATGACAATGAATTGAGATTTGAGACATAAAAATCCAAGCTTTTCCTGCGTTAGGCTCTCCAAAAAAAAGTCTCCAATGAGAACAGAAGTGGAAGCCAAGTGTTTGGTTGCTCGAGTTCAGCCAAGCGTTTGATTTTGAGAATATTGAACTTTTGAAGATTGAAATTTTGAAAAAAGCTTTGTTCAGTCCTTCATTATGGAATAATCTCTAAGAAACTATAGGTTAGATTTCTAGTGTCATCATCCTCCTCTTTTGACTCCTCTTCTAACAACTATTCTTGGTTTATTATATAATGTTGATTTCCACATCTCAACCCACCAAAAATCTAATTGTAGATGGCATTACACCAAGTTCCCCAAGATTGTCCTACACAGAAAATTTTAAAAATAGAAGAAATTCATAATCCGAATTGGGGAAATCCATAAAACCCATTCTTGTTATACCACTCATACCAAACCAACTGCTGTAGATTAAATTAATTAGATTCGAGCCACCTTTCCTCTCTCAGCTTTCCATACTAGATCTTTATGTATATATATATATATTTTTTAATTTTCTAAATAAAACAAAAGTCCATTAATTTTGCCCCCGATAAGAAAAAGAATTTCATAAATCTGATCCCCAACTGTAACTTGATTTTGAATATGAACCCATTCTCAAATATTCATTCAGTCAGTGCTTAAGACTAACTGGTTGATACAAACAAAGAGATTACACATATCACCTACCAAAAAAAAAAAAAAAAGTGGGGGCATATGGATGAAAACAGAACAACTCACTTGATGGAAAAAAGGTAATCAATCGGAGACCCATTTTGCCTTTCTTCGATCTGAGAAGCTTGAAAACAGAGACCCTCTCCTTTGCACTCTCTGGGTAAGTAGGACGGACGGTGAAAATGCTGCGAAATAGGACAATCAGAGCGATCGAGAGCCCCCACAAAGTCAAACAAAAAAAAGCCGCGTTTGAACCGGGTTGGCTTGGGGTGGGATCCATTGGGGAACTTTTCACTTCAAATTAACGTAAATATACTGCCCTTGTTCTCTTGCCCCTATAATTTCACAAATGAATGACAAACTCTAATGATCTTGCACGTGCATTAAGGGTTGACAATTAGGGTTTATCACCAAAAAAAAAAAAAAAAAAATTCCATAAAATCATACATTCCTGATAACCTTTTGATTTTAACAGGACACGATCGAATGCAGGCAATGAACAGTGAAAAAAAAAAAAAAAAAAGAAAAAGAAAAAAGAAAGAACAGTAAGAAAAAATGAAAGAATAAATTGATTGAATGATACTAACTGAGAGCTTGGCGGTGGATTTCTTCGAAGTGCATAGGGCAAGGCAGGTCCAGGTAATCGACTTTCTCTGGCTGAGTCGCGGCCGGCTTGGAGAGCGGTGGCGTTGCGGCCGCGGGACGGACGACAGTGGCCATTGCTTGGTTCTCTCTAGGTCTGGAGATTGAAGTAGACTTCTTTGACTGCGGTTGTCAGGTAGGGTTTAAAAAAAAAAATTAATTTTTTTTAAGTAGCTAGCTACTACTTTTTTAATTTTTTTATTAATTAATCAATTTGCAGCGTTTGCCGGCCTGTAAGTTCTTTGAGATTGACCAAGCACCTAGGTTAGCAAGAGCTTTAACAACTTTTCATTCTGTTGAAAGAGGCGCAATAGTGGTTAGTCGTCTCAGCTGTGTGCTTATCTGTACGTAAGAAGGTTTAGACAGAGGTCATGTGTTCACGTACTCAAATCCACGAGGAACCTTTATTTCTATTAGCTAACTCCGCTGTTTACAGCTTTTCGGATCTCCTAGATTCCTCGTCAATTTTTTTCCCTCCGGCGGATCAGCATGTGGCGGTGAATGCCCGTCACGCCTTGAGAAGCGAAGCACCAACAAACACAAAATAGTCTGCCAACAAAATTACCTATTGCTTGGGTGGTGCATTAATAAACACAAAACAGGTTGCCTCGTTTGAACAAGGCTGGTTGTAATCAAATATATTTTTATCTTTAGAGAGTATTTGATATGATAAAAAGTGAAATAAAATAAAATAATTTATAAATTCGTAATGTGTTCAGTGAAATAAAAAGTAAAAAATTTTTTTTAAAATTTTTCATCTAAACAAACACCCCTTAGTCTTATTATTCTTTTTTTTTTTGTTTGCTCTGGGTGGTTGTATAACTCTATAAAGGGTGTGTTTGGAGTTGTATAAAATAAAAAGTTAATATTTCGGGTTTTGTGTAATAAGTATAAAATTGTATAAAATTTAAAAGTTAGTGTCTCGTTTTTTGTGTTGTGAATAAAAAGATAATATTTTATAGTC
>JAVXUM010000046.1:18768753-18788149 GCA_035590655.1 Pouteria glomerata
CGTATTTAATAAATATCAAGTGCTGTAATTTTACATAACCTCGGTTGCATAAATATTTTACTAATACTCTTATGATATTAGTTTCGTACACCTCTTTGTAGATTTTATAAATATACATTTAGGTTTTTTGAATTTTGTATTACATTTATTTAAACTCTTTTTATTAAATTTTTTATTTAAAAATTAATTTTTGACTAATTTAATATTATAAAATTACCTTTATTCTCTTACTATTAATAAAAAATATTTATTTTATGATATCATGTATCTTTTTTAATATAAAAATTACATTATTTAATGTATTAATTTTTTTTGTAAAATATTTTCTATTTAGTGTTCTAAATTGTTATTCTTCACATTAATATTTTAAATTTATATTATATATAAATTAATAATTATATATATACATTATTATTATTTTTTTATTGAGAATCTAATAAATTAAACATGAAAATAAAAATTACATTATAATTAATATATTATTTTTTTTTTGTAAACCTTTACTATATTAGTACTTAAATTGTTATTCTTTACATTAATATTTTGAATTTATATAGTATATAAATTAGTAATTATATATCTATATATATATATATATTATCATTACTTTTCTTATTAATAATCTAATAAACTAAATTTGGAAAAGAGAAATAATTAGTTTTTTTTTTTTATTTCACTTTCTTTCCATTAGTATCGAACAATAACAAAAAAAATTACTCTCAAATTTCTTTTTTATGCACTTTTTTATATTAATAGGAAAGGTATAAAAATAATTTCATAAGCTTAAATTGGTCAAAAATTATTTTTTGAATTAAAATCTAGTAAAAGGGGTTTGAGTGAGTCTAATACAAATTTGAGGAATTTAAATGTACATTTATAAAATCCTGTGAAGTGTAAGTATACAAAGTCGAAATCACATGTAGTGTAAGTAAAATAAACCCTTAATGTTTTATACTTTTATATTTGTATGTATTGATGCATTATATTGTGGAGATATAATAATGCTCTCATTAAATAATTTTTTGGGTTCATAGACATTCACTTTTTGTTTTAAGAAAAAAATTAATTTTGTTTTTAATCATTTTATATAATTTTTTTAGAAAAAATGAATTTATTTTTTGTTTAACAGTTCGTGCATGTTACTTACATTTAAAAAAATTAAAAGTTAAAAACAAAAAAATAAGTTATGTACGGGTAAGAAAAAATTATTTCAAATAAGTTATTTGTTTTACTTGTATATATATATTTTTTATTTTTAAATAATTTTTAAAGTATGAATGCATACCTAGAAAAAGTGAAAATACGGCGGCAATATGGACCAATTAATTAAAAACAAAAAAATCCATCAAGTTATTTTTTATTACAATACAGCTATAATTACACATTTAATTTTTTTCATAAAATATTTTTAATAAAATAATAATTTTTTCAATTTGTCACATCAACTATTTCATTAATTTCGAATATCTTCTTTCCAAATTTATTCATACAGGGTGATTAGTTTATCAAAATTGATTAAAATTTATTAATTTTTGTTAACTTTTTGTACTTTTTTATAATTAAATTTTTGTTATATATCATTTTTACATCAAAATTTAATATTTTTATTATATTTTTTTAATCAACCAAACACCCATATAATGTATAAAATGTGTTCACAAAATTCTACAAATCGTCATATAATTTAAATTTTTATTTACTATATGAATTATAAAACTAACTTTTAAAATTTATACTAATTTTTACAACACAAAGCATCTCCAATGAGTTCTCCTCTTCCCTGGCCGCTTCTCAAACCAGGTTACAATTGTGAGTTCTATAATTTGACATCTAATTAATTCACAAATTTAATTAGGTAACTATACATCTAAATATATAATCTATGAAAAATAATAGAGGAGAGGTGAAAGAATTGAAAAAAAATGTCACAGTAAATAAATAAAGAAAAATATGAAAAAGTGCATTACCCAAGTAAATTAGAAAGAAACATGGAAACATCAAAACATGGATTCCTCCTTTGGTCAGTTTGAGAAAATACCTTTCGTACAAGTCAAGTCAGTAGTCTATTCAATTGTCTGCCACCAATTAATTTGGGGAACCTATACGAAATGTTTGTGCTGCTTTGCTTCTCTTGACGTTGGGCATCTTTTCTTCTCAATAGAGCTGTTTATCTCACTGTACTAGCATGCTTTAATAACGCATTTATAGTGATAAAAAATGATAAAATAAAATAAAATAAAATAAATTATGACTTCGTAATTTATACAATGAGATAAAAAATAAATAATTTTTAAAATTTTTTAAAATTTTTTATTATTTTTCAAAATTTTTTTATTACTTCAAAAAAAATATTAATTCTATTTCAAGCTAAACCATCAGCATTGGTTAGTCAAAATTAATTATAATTAATTAAAATTTATTAATTTTTTTGTATTTTTTAATCAAATTTTGTTATATATCACTTTTACATCTAATTTTTATATTTTTATTACATTTTTTTACTATTCAAATACTACCAATCCATTTGTTGCATTTAGCAACCGCCAATTATTAACTAACTTTTAATAGCTCATATACTTTATTATTTTTTAAATATCAGATTTATTTTCTTATTTTTAAATTTCATAACTTAAATTTTAAAATTTTTATATCGTTCAAAATTCAACTCAAAATAATAAAATTTGATAAAAATTTATTATTTTTCTTAAGTTATTTAAATTAACGGATAAATTTACTATCATATATCATATTTATCCTATTTTATTTTTGCTTCACTAATATGTACAATCAAATATAATATTTTTTAAATTAATTAAATTTAATTCTTAAGTTTAAATATGTGTCTCAAATATAAAATTTTATTTATTAAATCTAATTAAATTAAACTAATTTTTTTTTAAATTAAATTAATTATAAGGGTAAAATATTTTCAAACAACTGTGCTACAGTGTTACCGGAAAATGGAGGAATAGTAATTATGCATGAATAATTCATACCAATGCAGCAAAGAGCTGGCAGGAATCACCATCAAGTTCCTTGTTTCCAGGACTGTTGTCTTTAATCGTAATGTCAAGTTCAGCATATTTGCGTAACATGCATGTCAGACTACTACCAGCCCACCCTAAACCAAAAGTCTAAACCTAACGTACTTTGCAAGAAGTGAATTAAAAATATATATAATAATAATAAATTAAAAAATTAAAACTGAATTGCTTGTACTAATGTACCACATATTTATATATTTATAGGCATTCGGTGAAACCTTAACTTTAATGAAGTTTCAAATTTGATTAATTTTCTTTTTTTTTTTCTAATAACATCCTTGGACACTCTATAATTTTCTCATAACTTTAATGGTATTAAAAAGTAAAATTTTTTATAACTATCGCATAATTAAATAATTTTACTTGTTTATTTTTTATACTTTTTGAATATCCTTTACCCACTAATTTTATAACTTTTTATTTTCTTAAAATGCTCTTTAATTATATATTATTTACTTAAATAACTTTAACTTTTATTATTTATTATCTGAGTCATTTTTATTAATTTTTTATAATTTTATTTTATTTAAAATAAAAATTTAATAAAAATCTCACATATAATGTTAGGAGTTGTACAAATTAGTATAAATTTGTAAAAGTTATAATTTTTTAATTCATACAGTGAATAAAAAATTTAAATTTTGTAAAAATTTTATATAATTTTATAGAGATATATAGAGCTCCAAACAGCTCCAGTGTGTGCTTATTTCTAGTATATATATGAGTTCGTTTGGAGCTCTAAACAAAACTCTAAAAATCTCTATAAAATTTAAATTTTTTACTTACTATACTGAGATTACAACTTTTACAAATATATACTAACTTTTTACAATTCTAAATACATTATAATACTAACCAGAAATAGAAAATAAAATTTATTTTATTTATTTATTTATATTGAGTAGTTCTACTCGGGTTGGAGCTATTTGAAACTCTTATGACCCCAGCCAGAGTATTGTTACCGTGGGAAATAGAAATTTGGAAGCTCTTAACAAATTGTAAAATATAAATTTTGAGCTCATAATACAGATCACATATTAATATTTTTTATTTTATTATTATTATAAAATAAAGTAAGAGGTCATAGGATATTAGTAACAAATGCATGTTACAAGAAATGCTGCCTTTGCTGATCTTCTCCTTACTTTCTTTCCAAAGAAGAATCTGTCTCTCTCTCTCTCTTTCACTGTTTTCTTTCTCTTACTTTTGCTACTTTTCTTTATTCTCATCTTAGGTGATAAGCCTGTTTTGATTTATTTTTGAAAAATAATTAAGAATAATAAAAGGTTGCATTACTTGCAAAAGAATAAATTCTTATATTAGAAATGTGATAGACAAGTTTAAAAAATAAAAAATAAAAAATTCACTCTTCTTTTCCAATTTCTCTCTCTATCACAAGCTCACTTCTGTTTATCACCTTCTGTATGAAAAACTGTTGATTTCCTCTTCTATCGGTGGGTTAAGGAAGCAAGGATCAAAGAGCTTGGGTATGTCTATCTATATGTATCTATATATTGTATTCTTTGTTTGTCACATTTCTTTTCATCATCTCTTGCCTTAAAATATATACACATATAATGTATATTACATTTTGTTTTATATATTTTTTCATGATTTTAGGACTCTCAAACCATGAAAACTCTTTAAAATTTTGTTGTAGAGATTTTGTTTTAAATAAAAACCATGAAAATCCTTTAAGATTTTGTTACAGAGATTCACAGGTTCAGAATTATTTACATTTCTACATATTTTTATTATTTTAGATATTTTTGTTATTGAAATAGCAAGTGCTGCGAAGGCGAAAGTATAAAGTGCCGCCTGGTCAAATAATAATAATAATAATGAAAATGAAGAGAGAAAGGGAGAGGTAGCGCAGAGAAGTGTGGGTTTTGCTGGGGGGACCAAATGGCTATTTAATTATATATATATATATATATATGGCGTTACGGCTATGTTAAAAGGTATAAATCAAAAAATCGTGAATGTGAAATTAAAAAATCTCATAAAAATTAGAAGAAAATATTATTTGATTTGAAACCTTATGATTTTTCAATGGATATATACGCAAAAATTTCTAATTCTTCAACAAAATTCTGAATCAAAATCTTAAAATAAAAATTTTCAATAAAAATTTAAACCAAGATTTAAAAATAAAGAAGAAACCTGATTTGGATCCTGTGAGGAATAAAAAATTATGAAAAACATTGAATCATTGAAGTCTTTTAGTTTCGGACCGAGATTAAGCAAATAACTTCGACTATTCAATTTTCAGGGACTTCAGCTTTCAAGTATTGGATCTTATTCTTTTCTTTCCCAGTTTTCACATCTCATCTTTTAATCCGTGGATTACCTTAACAAAAACTGTGAAATAAATTTTAAACTCTAAAATCAGAAAGAAAAAAAAAATTGAAGAAGCGCTTGAAACGGAGAACGAAAAGTCTGAAGAGCAAACGGTAAAAGACTGAAGAAATCTGCAAAGTTGCTATTGGACAAGGATTGGTTGTTGGTGCTTAGTTGGCTGGGAGGCAATACATAAATTGGTTTTGATATATATATATTATATATTAGTTACGTATATTAAATTCCTTTAATTATAATTAAATTTTAATTTTAAGATATATTATGTAATTTATATAGTTATATTAAGAGTAATTAATTAAACATCATTATTATACCACAATATATAAAAAAAAATATTAGTTATACAAAAAATTATATTAAATTATAGTTGTAATAAATTTAATTTAACATAATTAACAATATTATTATATTAATATAATATATAATTTATATTAATTATATTAAAAATTATTAACTATAATTATTATACCATAACATATTAACAAAAATATTAAATATAATAAAAGTTATATTAAATTTATTTTAATATAACTAATATAAATTATATAAAGGACACTGATGGACATTGTTTCCACAAATGAAACATGGGTCATTGTTATCATGTATCCCCCTTAACTAACACCTCATATAACATATATGATGATAGAGATTTCTCGAACCTCATTAAAATCTCAAAAATACCCTCAGGATCGTGTCAAAACTCGGGTACATTGTGGACCTAATATCTCGGAGCCCAGCTCGAGTCGGAAGTACCGAGCCCGGTAAGAATCTGAGCTCATACCAATGAAAGGTTCGAGCTCAGGAAGAGATTTGAAGACTACGTAGAAATTATTCAATCCGAGATTCACGCCTCATTTATAGAAGGAAAGCACATCATTAGGGAGCATATTCCCAAAACGGTAAAGATTCGATTAAATCATATCTCATACAATATAGAAATCTCCAAAGAATCTGACGAATATTTTAACTGATACTTATCTTTGCACACCAATCTCTCACTATAAATAAAGGAACACAAAGTCATGAAAGGTACATGACTTCTTTGATATACTATTACTGTACCAATTTGCTTTCTCAGATTCCGATTATCTGACTTTATCATCGGAGAGTTCTTGGCAGGCACTACATCGGTGTTCTAGGCGTACAGGTACATTTGGTTCGATTGGGGTAAGCTTGGTAGATTTTCGAGTCGCATTCACCAGATCGTGGATTACGAAAAATTAATATCAACAGTTAGCGCCATCTGTGGGAATGACTTTTATGGTTCAAACCAGATCCGGCGTGCCAAGACTCAGGGATCAACCAAGCTCGACGATGGGAGACCATGTTCAAGATAACGAGAGAATGACGGCCATGGAAAGGCAGTTTGCTGACATGGCAGCCACTATGCAGGCTTTAATGGAACAAAATCGTGCTCTCATGGAGCACATTGAGCGTATTGCTCCGGTGCAGCAACCACCCCAGCCGCAGGACTTGCCAGTCAACAACGGTGGCGGCAACGGGGGCGTCGTTCAGAATAACGGAGATGGAGGAGTGCACAAAGCAGATACTGAAAAAACAGATAATACGGCGGTCGAGGAGAGGATCAGGGCCATGCAAGCCCAAGTCGATGGGGTGATGGCTGCTGTCCGGCAGCCAAACATCATTGGAGACGTTGTGGATAAGACAGGGACTCCTTTTACCCCGGAAGTGATGGAGTGCTCATTACCCCCGAAGTTTAAGATGCCTACCTTAGACCCATACGATGGTTCAAATGACCCAGTGGATCATCTGGATACCTATAACTCGGCCATGTATCTCCATGCAGCTCCTGACGAGATCAAGTGCCGGGCCTTTTCCATTACACTAAAGGGACTAGCACGGGCATGGTTCAATAAGATTAAACTGGGGTCAGTGGGAGATTTCAAACAGTTGAGCAAGCTGTTCGTGTCACACTTCATAGGGGGTCAGCGGCAGAAGAACCCCAACCTACTTGTTGACTGTCAGGCAGGGGCGTGATGAGACTCTTAGGGAGTATGTAAACAGGTTTAATCAGGAGATGTTGGAAATAGAAGAGATGGAAGGCAACGTAGCAATTACAGCTTTCATGAGCGGCTTAAGACTGGGGCGATTCACTTTTTCCTTCGCAAAGAAGCCCCCCGGGCATATGGCTGAGTTGATGTCATGAGCTTAAAAGCACATGAATGCCGAGGACGCGATGAAAGCAAGGCGAGAGGCTGAAACACTCCGAGCTAACAAAAAGCGTCAACAAGAAGTTATACCTGAGCGAGAGGTGAAAGCTGCTCGGTCGTATAGCAGTCGAGATCGGGAGGACCCTAGAAGAGATCGACCTACAAGGACTGATTGGGGGTTTACACCACTCAATTCGAGAATGGAGCAAGTCCTCTATACGATCCAAAGTGACCCTGACTTTAGGTGGCCGAAGGGAATGATGTCAACACCAGGTTTAAGAGACCAGTCCAGATACTGTCTCTACCACCGAGACCACGGACACGACACGAAGGAGTGCATCGATCTAAAGAGGCTGGTTGAAAGCCTGATCAAAAAGGGAAAGTACAACGGATTCGTAGCTGGCCAGCTAAAGAAACAGGGAGGTAACAGGCGGTCTCCACCTCGGAGCCCCAGGCGAAGCCCAGAACGAAGACAACCCGCCCAGAGGGCTCTGGGAGAAACAAGGGTTATCTCTAGCAGACTGGCTAGAGGGGGTGAGTCTTTAACGTCGAGACAGAAGTATGTCAGGGAGCTCAGAGCAAGAGAAGTAATGACGACAGAGAATCCCCCGAAGAGAGTGAAGCCAGAATTTTCCTGCATTACTTTCACTGAGGAAGAAGCCCATGAGCTGAGTCATCCCCATGATGACCTGCTCGTGATATCAGCCATCATTGCCAATTTCTAGATTTACAGGATCCTAATAGACAGTGGGAGCTCTGCAGATGTCCTATACTGGGAAGCTTTCGAGAAGATGAAGAGTGGGAAAGACAAACTACGCCCGGTGTGTTCCCCTTTGATCGGCTTTGCTAGGGGATCGTGTAGAGCCCCTCGGGTCGATATCCCTTCCTGTTACCCTGGGTACGGAGCCCTCTCAAGCTACACGAATGGTGACCTTTTTGGTGGTTGATTCTCCTTCGGCGTGCAATGTGATTCTAGGTAGGACAACCTTGAATCAGTTCAAGGCAGTGACATCAACCTACTACCTCCGCCTTAAGTTTCTTATCGAGGACGGTGTGGGCTACGTGAAAAGGAATCAGAGGACTGCCAGAGAATGCTATGCTTCATCATTGCGAAGAGAGGTCACAAATGAGACAATGATTATTGATGAACTGGAGGTTCGAGATGAAGAGGAAGTAAAGAGGGGGGAGCCCGGCAGCGATCTCGAAGAGGTGATTATTGGCGATCTTGTCCTTGGGAGGACATTGCAGATCGGGGCCTCAGCCCCAGAGCAGCAAAAGGAGGAGCTCCGGACCTTCCTGAAGCAGAATTTAGACGTGTTCGCTTGGACTCACGAGGATATGCCAGGCATCGATATGAAAGTAATGGCTCATCATATTAAAATCCTCCCTGGGTCAAGGCCAGTCATGCAGAAAAGGAGGATCTTTGCTCCAGAACGAAATGATGCTATGGCTGCGGAGATAGAAAAGCTCCTCCAAGCCAAGTTCATAAAAGAAGTGCAATATCTGGCTTGGCTGTCTAATGTGGTTATAGTGAAGAAGTCCAACGAAAAATGGCGAATGTGCATAGACTTCACAGATCTGAATAAGGCGTGCCCGAATGACAGCTTTCCTCTCCCTACAATAGATCAGCTAGTGAACTCCATAGCCGGTTACCGGGTACTTTCCTCTATGGATGCCTTTTCAAGATGTAACCAGATTCAGATGGCGGAGAATGACAGAGAACACACTGCATTCATTACAGATCGGGGTCTCTACTGCTACGAGGTCATGTCTTTTGGCTTGAAGAACGCGGGGGCTACATAACAAAGATTAGTCAATCTCATGTTCAAGTCCCAGATCGGGCGTAACGTGGAGGTTTACATAGACGATATGCTGGTAAAAAGCAAAGAAACATCTGAGCATGTGGTAAATCTGGAGGAAACTTTTGGCACCCTCCGGAAATTCAGAATGAAACTAAACCCTGCCAAGTGTGCTTTCGGCGTTGCTTTAGGAAAGTTCATTGGGTTTATGGTGTCCAGCCGGGGCATTGAAGCTAACCCGGAAAAAGTCCGAGCTATCTTGGAAATACAGTCACCAAGGAGTACCACGGAAGTATAGTGATTAGCAGGACAGGTAACAGGCCTGAATTGATTTATATCGAGGTCCTCTGACAAGTGCCTACCCTTTTTCAAAACGTTGAGGAAAGTATTTGAGTGGATGGAGGAGTGTGAAGAGGCATTTCAGCAGCTCAAGCAGTACTTGGGGGCAGTTCCATTGCTCAGCCGAACTACCCCCAGAGAGCTTGTATACTTATATTTGGCGGTATCACCGACAGCCGTTAGTTCAGCTCTAGTCAAAGAGGAAAAGGGTGTACAAAAGCCAGTGTATTACACAAGCTGAGCGTTGCGAGGAGCAGAGGAGAGGTATCCAAAAATGGAATTGTTGGCTTTCACCCTGGTAAATGCAGCTCGGTGGTTGAGGCCCTATTTCCAGGCTCATACCATAGTGGTGTTGACGGACCAACCGTTGAAAACTGTGCTCCATAAGCCCGAGATGTTAGGAAGGCTGGTTAATTGGTCGGTCGAACTAAGCCAGTTCGACATACAGTACCAAGCCCGTGTATCAATCAAAAGCCAAGCAGCAGCTGACTTCACAGCAGAGTTCACGGCGGCACAGGAGAATCAGCATGAGGAAGGAGACGCGTTACAAACTTGGGTTTTAAATGTTGATGGCTCATCCACAAAAAAGAGGCCATAGGGGTTACGTGCCCGAGGCCACCAAAAATACCGATCTGCGAGATTAGCTTACAAAAAGAGGTCATAGGGCCTGCGAGCACGAGGCCACCAAAAATACCGATCTGCGAGATCGGCCTACAAAAAAAAAGCTATAGGGGTTGCGAGCCCGAGGCCACCAAAAATACCGATCTGCAAGATCAGTCTACAAAAAGAGGCTATAGGGACTGGGAGCCTGAGGCCACCCAAAATACCGATCTGTGAGATCGGTTCTACAAAAAGAGGGCATAGGGGCTACGAGCCTGAGGCCACCCAAAATACCGATCTGCGAGATCGGTTCTACAAAAAGAGGCCATAGGGGCTGCGAGCCCGAAGCCACCCAAAATACCGATCTGCGAGATCGATTTGCAAAAAGAGGCCTAGGGGCTGTGAGCCCGAGGCCACCAAAAATACCGATTTGTGAGATCGATGGAGAGGCCACAAGGGCCGCACGCTTAGGGCAGCCACAATCGATCTGCAAAATCGGGCAGCTATTAAAGACCTTGACGGCCGAGCTCCTAAGGTTATCCTAAAGCCGTAAACGATTGTCGAGATCGGTAGCAAACCAGACCAATCGGTGAGATCAGTCAGTTGGGGCTCGTTCTAAATGTCTAGATTACTGATCGAGGGCGATCAGATGGTTCTGAAAAATCAATCCAAGACCTGTTAGAGCTTTGCAAGGTACGAGTCTTGCCCTGTCAATTAACTTGAAAATATTACACATTTATTTGAGAGCTTTGCAAGCTCCTATCTACTAGGGTGGATTTTGTTACGTTACACATTCTCAAAACAGTTAGTTGAGCTCAGGCATATACTTATTTCAGTGAAACAAAAAACGAAAAACTAACACAAAATAGAGTCAAGTAGAGATTGCATTGATTGAAGTTCAAGTACATGGTTGAGGATACATAAAGGCCCATGGGCCACAAAAAAAAAAAAAAAAAAAAAGAAATCTAAAGCCTAAGACTGGGCCCCAGCACCATTCTCTGAGGGCGGGGGTGGCTCGTCCTCGTAGGCACTGCCCAGGGGCACACCGTAGAAAGGTCAAAGTCGGGATGTAGCCCCTAGATCTCCTTCTTGGCATCCCTAAATCCTTCGACATAGGTTGCCACCAAGCAAGATTGGGCATCGTCACCCTTCTTAAAGGCCTCGATAGCCCCCACCTTCTCTGCCTCAGCCTGGTCTTTGAGCTTCTCGACCTCTAGAAGGGCCTGCTTCTTCGAGCTCTTCTCAACTTTCAGTGAGGACGAGACCTCCAAGGCATAGGCAATGGCATCGTCACGGGCCTTGGATGCCAGCTGAAGGTTTGTTTCTCAAATGCTGACCTTACCCTTCAGGAGTTCCAGCTTAGCCTCCAGATCGAGCACTTTTTTACTCAGATACTCGTTCTTGGAGAGCTCCACCGCTGCGCTGTGGCTTTTTTCCAAAAACCAAGCTCCGCGCTCAGAAGTGAAGACCATCACCTAAAAATAAAGGAGATTAAAGCGGGAAAAGACGGGTGTAAAAAAAAAAAAACACAAGATATGGAACTTTACCTAGGCCAAGTCATGAGCTATGCTTCTCGCCAAGTCGGAGTGTGACAGATCCCTGACTCGCTTCAATTAAGCAGGAGTCACAACCTACTGCATCCTCTGGACTGCCAACCCCACGTTTTTCACAGCATTAGGCGGAGAGGCTGAAGTAGGCGGAGTGACTACTGTGGTGCCCGCCGAGGGGTCCACATTGTCGGCCGGACGGCGTATAAGGTTAGAAATGGGTGTTTGATCTTCATCGTTCTGATCAGGCACCCATTCCTGGAAATTACTGAGGTCGGCCAGCTTTTGCTTCTTATGAAGCTAGGACTCGGAGCTTGATATCTTCCTCCTCGAGCTCTGGAATCGTTCCTTATTAAATTTCATGGTTTCGGTAGGGAAGTTGGCGACGTCGAGGTCAGAGTCTGCAGCAAAACAGGAACATTAGCCAATAAAGAATAAAAACATAACCAGACAACTATAAAAAAAAACTCACTCCTCTCACGTTCGTATTCAAGAGCCTCTAGAGTTGGCTCTGGTCCGAGCATATGCTCGGCCAGACTTTCAGCGGTCAGTAGGAGGGAGTAGTGGTGTAGAGATGACTCTTGCGTAAGTTTGATGTGCCTGAGTTGCTCTTTGGAAACTTGAGGACGGGCTCTGGCTGAGAAGGGATAAAACGAGGGGGTCGGTCAAAATAGTTAAAAACACTAATCTAATGAAAGGGTAGAGGCTCGAGATCTTACCCTCTTCAGACGGGCGCCCCCCAAGACAGGGGGCAACGAACCTTCTTGTCCTCCTCGGTCTCCCAAGCACAGAACTCCCATCCCTCTCCGTACAAGAAAAAGAAATGGTCTTTTCAGTTCTTAATAGAAGAAGGGTAGCTGATTACCAAGTTTAATGCCTTCGTCCGAGCAACAAAGTAGTACCACCCATGACCGGCCTCGATGACCCTGTAGCAATATAGGAATTCGTCTGCAGTAATGTGCTCATTGAAGATAGCTTTCCAAATCACGGCACTCCCCACCAAAATTTTCCAGCCATTAGGAGTCAGCTGGGCTGGGTTGATGTTTAGCCTAGCCAGAACTTCCCTAATGGGTCGAGCGAGAGAAAAACGGAGCCCGCTGGATAATGCGGCCTCGTAGACTGTCACGACTCCCTCCATGGTTGGCGAACAGGCTGTGTCATCTGGAGCCGGCCACCTGTAAGCCAGATGCTTTGGGGGTTGGAAAGATTTCAGTATCTTCTTCAGACGTCGCTTGTTAATGACGAAGAAAATACTGGGGCAATCAAGCTCTGCGGGATCCCAAAACCCAGGGCTATCACCCTCGGTAGGGGTGGAAGGGTTGGTTGCTATGTCTCGTGCTCCCTTGGGAGCACTTATTCTAAAGGACTCGTCACTCTCAAAGGGCATAATGATACGACGACGAGGAGCCATAGCCGGAGATGAACTAGGAAGATTAGACCTAAAAGAGTAGTACTCAAAAATTAGAAGCACAGCAACTAATCAACGAAAGTCAGAGTCCAATATGAACTCTTCAGTATTAGGAAGTCTACGCTTTCTCTGAAAAAACCACAAATGGTAAAGCAAGAAGGACAGCATAAAAACGAAGAAAAAAAAAAGGGGGGGACGTACCAGAAAAGAAAAAACTTGAAGAAAAGCTTTACGCGATAACAACGGAAACAACAATGGAGGTTCAGGGAGCAAGAAGCAAAGAAAGAAGTAGCGTATGAAAACGGTAAAATGAGGAGGTATAACAGTTGAAAAAAGAGGAATTCAAAACATACGGACCGGATTTTGGCACATGGCATTCATCGATGATGGATGTTGAAAGGTCCCAAACGCGTGACGGAGCCTCCAATAGGAATTCGATCAGGATGTTAACCGGCGCGGGAATCCCGTGGCAGGCAATCATGAGTAACTGCAGGGCATTAAATGCGTGCACGGCTCAAGATTGGTTCAACCACCTTAAGTCCTTAATCCTGTAGGCAGAGCTAAGGACTTGGGGGCATCTGATGATAGAGATCTCTCGAACCCCATTAAAATCCCAAAAATACCCCCAAGATCGTGTCAAAACCCGGGTACATTGTGGATCTAATATCTCGGAGCCTAGCTTCGGAAGCACAGAGCTCGAGCTCGGAGGGAGCCCGAGCCCGAGCCCGGTAAGAATCTGAGCTTATACCAATGAAAAGTCCAAGCTCAGGAAAAGATTTGACGACAACGTAGAAATTATTCAATCCGTGATTTACACCTCACGTATACAAGGAAAGCACATCATTAGGAAGCATATTCCCGAAATGGTAAAGATTCGATTAAATCATATCTCATACAATATGGAAATCTCCAAAGAATCTGGTGAATATCTCAACTATTACTTATCTTCGCACACCAATCTCTCACTATAAATAAAGGAACGCAAAGCCATGAAAGGTACGTGATTTCTTTGATATACTGTTATTCTGCCAATTTGCTTTCTCAGATTCCGATTATCTGACTTTATCATCGGAGGATTCTTAGCAGGCACCACACCGGTGTTCTAGGCGTACAAGTACATTTGGTTCGATTCGGGTAAGCTTGGTAGATTTTCGGGTCGTATTCACCGGATCGTGGATTACGAAAAATTGGCATCAACAGTATATGTGAATATTGAGTGTTGTTTAATATAAAAAATGAAACCCAAAAAAATATTTAACATAAGCAAGCAGCTAGCTGGAACCGTATGGCTTGGATGCTTTTTGATGCTGAGTTCTCTTCTAACTATTGGGAGTTGCAAATGTTTAGTAACGAGTTTGATAACGTTAATTTATTAATGATATCACAATTGTTTCGTATTAGAAAGAATTCAAAAACTGAGGTAATTTATATAGTGTTTCTAACTCTCCACTTGGTACAACGCATTTAAATTTGTGAATGAGAAGTCTATTGATTATTAGAACCTAAAGTAAATAACATCTGCTAGGAGAACCTATGATGTGCGTGCAAAAATAGATTATCATCAATTAGCATCATTTGTGAAAATTGAAAGGGTCATAATTCCGTCGTTCTTAGCCTCTCAATCCATCGAAGGGGCCATGAACCTAACATTCCTAATCCCTTAGCCCATGAGTCCTGGTCCCTTAGTCTTCAATTGAGAGTACTGATAATATCACAATTATTCCACATTGAAAGAAGTCGAGACTTAAGATAATTTATAAAACGCCTCTAACTCTCTCCCTAGTACCCTTAAGGGAAAAGTTTAAAGGTTACCGGAGCCTAAAGTAGACAATATCTCTTAAGAGGGCATATGGTATGAAAACGAAAATGAATCATCATCATTTATTTAACAAATGGGCTATTTGGTGTGCCAAAAAATTCTAAAATTTTCTGTTACCTTTTTACACATTCACACTTACTCTAACTTTAAAAAAATCAATATCTTTCAAAAAAAATTGTATAACTCGAGTTCGATTAATGGAATAACTATAATTTTTTTTTTTAGTGTGATCATCATCATCCCAACTACCAAACAAGACCCATTATAAATATTTTTTAACGAAATTTTAAAACCGTTTCGACGGATTTCTCTGTACAAAATATCAACAGATTCAAAACCGTTCTGACGGACCTAAAAATCCGTTCCGATGAAGTTATCTACACAAAAGTCAACAAAAAATCAAAAAGTTTCACTATTCATCTCTGAAAAATATAATTTGCATACCAAACACTCAAAAATCACTCAAACCACGTTCTTTATTGTATTTCATTGCACCAAATGCCCTAACAATTACTTTCAAATGGCACAGTTAAGAATATATGGAGAGAAAAGGAAAAGAGGAAACCAGCTTATCATAAAATATTTATACATATTATATTTTTTTGGGTTTTGGTTTGGTTTAGTTTAGTTTAAGTTATTTTTGGCTTGGATGGAGTACCTACTAACTTAAAAATCGAACTGAAAGGATTGAGTACCTACTAACTCAAAAATTGAACTGTAAATATTGATTTATTAATTTTTTTACATATAATCAAATCGAAAATGATATAAAACTGAACTGATCTGAACCAAAGTGAACAGGTTGGTTTTGTTTTTCAAGTTATTCGATTTTTTTTTTGTGCACCCATAATTCATAATTCATGATTTGTTGTTCATCTTCCATTATTAAATTAATAATTTTTTTCTTTTGTTTCATATGTATTAATTTTATTTATTTATTTTTTATCGTGTTAATATAGTTTTATACATGCCGTACCGGGTTGCATGGTCTGCAGCGGCTTCATCGATTAATGGCGACAAAATTAGAGCTCCTAAAATTATTAAACGCCGTGTAAGTTACTGTTTTACATAACTAGTGCTTTATATGTATATTTGTTAGATACCTAATTAGAAAACTTTGACCAATGCTACTAAAATAGCTTGATACTCGTTTGTTATTTGTTAATATCTTAAGCCTTTTGTAAGATTTTGGAGGATGCATTTACAACGATTCACATAATATTATTCATGTTGATATTGATTGGATATGGTACAAGGACTTTTGGCCCATTTTAATTATTTAATTCAATTTGCTAATTATCTCTAGCAGGAGTTATTTCGCTTGAGAAAAAATATTTAAATAACTTGATATATATTATTTTCAAAAAATAAAACTTTTCAATATTTTAAAAAAATAATCTCATGCGTAAGCCATCTATACAATGTCGTGTTTAATCTGTAGAGTGAATTATAGTTTTCACACACAATTGAACTTACCATTTTAATGGTGAGAGTTAAGGTCCTAAAGTACTTAATTTGATGTAATGTTAACTTTTTATTGGCAAATATTCTCTCAAATAACTATGCGAGTCATTGATATATTCTCTCACATGCCTATCCGTCCCTGGGCAGGATGTTGTTCTTGTTAGACCTAGAACACATGACGGTCGAACAAACCATAAAGGTATATACAACATGTGTGCATATAATTATATATTTCATACATATATAATGTGAAAGAAATTTCTAGTTTGTGTTGATTTTTAGCTCAGGCAAGATTTAAATTACAATCAAATCCGTTATTTCAATGTTTTGACTTCCATATATATGTTGTACAAAGGTTTCAAATTGATTGAGTTGCATGATGTTTCCCAAAATTTGCACAAAACATATATAAATATATGGGAAAATAATATACTTCTTCAAAATGATCAAAATTCAAATAATATGCAATAAAATTAGTATAACACTGTTTGAAACGATAGATTTTATAAGGTTTGATTTTATTTGATTAAAATTTTAACTAATTTTTATGTTTAAAATTAAAATAAAATTTTATGATTCAGATTTAATTTCATTTCATAACTTAAAATTTAGAATTTCTATATCATTGAATATCTAATTTAAAATAATATAATTTAATGAAAATTTATTATTTTCTTAAATTATCCAAATAAGTGTACAACTTTATCCTTGTATATATCATATTTATTATATTTTTATTTGCTATTAATATGATCAAATTTAGTATTTTTTTAAATCAATTTAATTCAATTATTAAATTACAACATGTGTTCTAAAAAAATCAAATTAAATTAATATTTTTTTTATTTTAAATTAAACAACCCTAAAAGGAAAGTATTTTCAAACGGAGTATTAAAAATTTATTATTTTAAGGTGATTAGTAAACTTTTTGACACTAATGTTTTCATTACACTAAACAAATTCGCAAAATTATACAATTTAATATATTTTTGGATTGTAAATAAACTATAAATAGATTGTAACATGCATGTATTATGGGATTCGGTGTTCCATTAATTCGTATCATTGTAATTATAGATTTTCTTTTCAAATAACCTTTATATCTATATATATATTTCTTCTACAAATTAGACCAGGGTAGTAGTCTAGCACCGCAGAAAGATGGTGAAGAGATTCCTGAAGAGGTAGCAGTCTGCAGATTTTGCTTCGTCCCGCTGAAAGAAGAAGACGAGGTACTGAAGACGAATTGCAGATGCAGTAATTATACCCTCACACACAAAAAATGCAAAGCTACTTGGTCAATTAAGAAAGGTAACAACAGTTGTGATTCGTGCGGGCAAGACGTTCAGAATTTTCCTGTCACTTTGGTTAGGAGGTCCAATTCTTCTCAAAGGAATGATGTACAAGTGACTGAGAAGCGTAGGCCATTTTCATGGTTAACATGGTAAACCACAGAGACTTCCTTTTTTTTTTTTTTTTTAAACAAAATTATAACGAAATTTTTGTTGCATTTTCTGAGTCGTATTTTTTAACGCTTTGTAGCTGTTTGAAGTAGGGTTATTGAATCTCTCTAAACATCTCGTGCACGTGCGTCTACTTGGACTGGTTGCTGAAATGCGGGAAGTTGATCGTACCGTCTTGTGTTAGAATCCAAACGTTTGGAATTGATTATGTATAATATACATATATCTATATATATATATATATATGTGTGTGTGTGTTGTCTGCACATAAACTTCCTGGTTTGGATATAAATCTGTTATTACTTAACTTTTCTTGAGGACCGGCCTTGTGGAGTTTGTTCGCCTGTGTCTATGGGAGTGCAAATGTTGGTATTGGGTTTGTTGCATGCAGACTGTAGCAAGGGGGTAAATTCTTAGTTTCTCCAAGAATTACATGTATATACTTATTTTGCGATTAATTAAATAAATAATTAAAATTTTTACTAATATAATTTGGTAACAATGGTTATTACTTGGTATTTATAATATTAGAAGGATAGTCAACCATAATGTAGTTTGAGTGGTAACTGCAACGACGATCGATAATTGGTGAGAGCTAACAGTGGAGATAATGATTAAAAGTAGAGGGTAGCTGACGGAGGATAGCAGTGGTGGCAAGAGATGAGCAGTAACCAATAGCGGAGGGGAAGTGGTTAGTGGCGACGGTATAATTAGAAGCGGGTAACGGCGATCGAAAATGAATAAATACACCCCGTATACTCTTGAATTTTTAATTAAATTTTATTTTAGAATATAACATTTAATTAATTATTATAATTAAGAATTTTGTATTTTAATTTGTTATGTTGTAATCCATGATTCTCTAATTAACAAATTTCGAGTTAAATAAATGACGCAATCATACGTTACTAAGTCGCACAATCATTTAAGGGACGATTTGCTAAAAGGGTGATAACATGGACACGGGGGGGCTGACATCGCCCCCGCGATGTCACCCGGCAGACATCGCGCGCCCGACCGCACAATCGCGCGCGGATGCTGCGATGGTCGCCATGTGTCCACCATTTTAATTCAAAATTTTTTTTTTTTTCATTCCGCGCAATTGCTTTTTTTTTTTTTTTTCTGAAGTTATTTTTTTTTTTATGAAGTTTGGATAGAATTTGAGAAAAAAATGTTAATCTTTTTTTTTTTTGTAGTTGGCTACTAATTAGTTATTAAAAAATTAATTTTTTTATTTATAAAAAGAAAAAAAGTTAGCATTTTAGTGACTATTTTTTTAACTTTTTGTTAATTTTATATTTTGTCTTTTAATGTTTAAAACAAGTATAAAATGTAAGATGGTAAATTTAGTCATTTTAAAAAAGTAAAAAAAAGAAGGGGG
>JAVXUM010000046.1:18789575-18800396 GCA_035590655.1 Pouteria glomerata
GTTCCGCCTTAATTTTGCTATCCATCGATTCTTCCTCTTGCTACAATGAGCGTTCACTTCCTTGAAGATGCGAGAATACCCGAAATGGATACCTGGCCCAATGACTGAATCACTAATCTTGTTAAATATAGTCGAAACCAATTCATCGTCGCCAAGCAAATTCTCAACAATTCTCAACTAATAGCAAATTTCGTTGAATATCGGGACAATATTGCTCGTACGCGATGAGGTTTCTGAAAAAAGATTCTGACCTGTCTTCAATGGTTAAGGGCGGAATTTGCATCACTCCCCTTCTGAACTTAATATCAAACAAACTATCTTCCTTAGTCTTCTTTAACTTTATTCCAGCTTCTCGAAGCTCAGTGGTGCTTGGAATGAAGTGATAGTTCTTTCTTTCATTCAAGTTATCTTCGTTAAAATCCTTCCTTGCAGACGAAGGGAGCCAATTAATGTGGATCAACCCGAGTAGATGCCTGATATTGTCAGGCGAAATTCCACCAACAAGCTCTCTATGATCTGGACTTGGAAATAGATCGCGAAAAAAACATAACGCAAGCCATATGAACCTGTTGCGCTGGTTTGGAACCTCGATCAGGTCGAATAACTAGCGAAGAACAAAGAATGGAAGTTGATTTTCAAACAACATTAGATCACGCTGCAAGCTATTAACAATCCAGCCCATTTCGAAAATAAAATCATCCTTATCTCGCAGGCATGCCATATCAAACTTCCGTAACACTTCAATGATAAAACAACCATCTAATAGCATCATTTCAGTGAACTCATTTGTGTCGAGGCTTATGGTTTCCGCATAACATCTCCTTGCTTGATGTTCAAGTGATCTCAAAGCAATGATATATTTCTCTGCATTATCATCCTTTTTACTAAGAAGAAGTAATTTTAAATAGCGCAACTTGTGGTACTCCATCATCTGCAGGTTAGCCTTACCACGGTGATAAGGACCTATTGCAATAACCTCTGGTTCATAAGCCTTCTCATTTACCTCACGCAGATGTTTGTATACTTTAAATATACAACACTCAGACGGTGAAGGGGGGAGATCATGAAGCTTTTTACCAATACTTATACGAACAGAATCAGCTCCCTCATTGGAAGCCATTTTACTTGCAAAGCAGTAAGGTACCATGTTCCAACAATTAAAGAATCATATTTGAATGTTTAATATATACTTGAGATGCTTAATGCCACACAACTCAATTTATTTATAAATTTTTGATCTTTTGGTTGTGAATTAGCGATTTGGAACTTTTTGGAAAATATAGACTTTATTCATTACAAGCATTCTATTTGCTGCAGCAGGAAAAAATTTGGATGAAAGACAACATTATACTGTAATAGTGACTATAAACCATGACAGCGACATCAATCTACATTTAACTTCAAAATTTATGGGAAGAATGATTCTTTCTTTCTTTCTTTCTTTTTATATAAAAAGCTTCACAGTCAAATGAATCAATAACGTGCAACAAAAATGCTGGATTACAAGTTTCCTTGAAGAACTGAGCTAAGTGCATTCATCATTTCTACACAAGGAGCAATCCATAACCATATCCAAGATACTTATCAAACATTAGTGGTGAGATCGCACAATGATTCACATCTTCCCATGAGAATGAGGTGTATTTTGGTAAGTGAAGCTGTTGGCAACTTTAAGGTTGTATTTGGATTTATGAATTTAAAATGAAACAATTTGGCACTAATTATTAAAGAGAATATATCAAAATTTTAACCTTTTAACAAGAAAAATAATTCAAAATAAAAAATAAAAAGTATTTATTTAGAATAATTATTTATAAAAAATGTAACGACTAGGTATTTTATATGTTATATTTTATTCACGAGTTCTGCCTTATTTATTTGGTTAATTTTGAGCAAATCTATATAATTGTTAACTTGGAAAAAATTTGCAAATTTAATTATATAGATTGCCTGGTAAATTGTTAAAAATTTGAAAGCCTTGAATGAAAATTTGTTAAAATCGTAAACTCATTACTAAATTACTATAGCTATATACATATATATATATTCAATCGGTGAACTAGATGTGGGTCTACCACGCTTTTTCGAACAAGCCTACCCTTCCATGCTCACAACACCCCATTCCCAATACGTGTGGACGAAAGCCTCGCCCACACACCTGTTCAGACGACAAAGGCTTTATTAGAGTCCTTTTCCTATTTTATTGTTTCGGAGCATTTTGCAAATTTATTTTGACTGAGTTGAAACTAGTTATTAGCTCTATTGTGAGTTTCACAAGATAAATCAATAAATTTAGGTTGAGAGATTATTTCATGATGTAAAATATGAATTGAAAACTAACATGAGATGTCATGTTAAGCTACGATGTGAGTTTGCGGTTTAAGATGGTATATCGACATAAGATATCATACTCATGTTAAGAAATATGATGTTAAGATAGTTTTAGTTGATTTTTTAGTTGAAAAGTACTAAGGAATATTTGGTTTACCAAAACCAACCAAAATCTACCAACTTTTGTACTTTATTCCAATTAAATTTCGTCACATATCACTTTTATATCAAGTTTTTATTCTTTTGTTGTACTTTTTTCCTATCTAAACACCACCTAAAATATAAGATACATGTGCATATAATCAAAATTTGTGGTAAGGACTCAACTTTACAAAAATCCTAACAAAATAATTTTCAATTTACCTATAGTAATCACTTCATTTATCTATTTTTTCTTTTTGGCAAATTAAACTTTGCAATCTTGCACTTTACACCGAATTTCAATTTGGTCATCTACTTTTAGGTCATGTTTGGATGACCAAAAAAAAAAAAAAAAGAGTTAATGTAAAAGTGACACATGACGAAATTTGATTAAAAAACATTAATAATTTTTTTTTTTAACTTTTGGTGGAATTTGATCTCTCAAACGCAACCTTAATTGTAACATCTAACTCTAAATGGTTGCAATGAACTTTCAATTTAGTCATTTTGTTGACCAAAAAAAACAAAAATGACATGTGTCGATCATATATTATATAGGTAAGGATTTCTAGTGTCATCATCCATCTCCTCAAACTCCTCTACTAACAAAAACTATTCTGAGTTTACTATTTAATCTTAATTTCCACATCTCAACCAACCAAAAAAAATCTAATTGTAGATGACATTACACCAAGTTCCCCAATATTGTCCTACACAGAAAATTTGAAAAATATAAGAAATTCAAAACCCGAATTGGGGAAATCCATAAAACCCATTCTTGTTCTACCACTCATACTTTTTGCAGAACCTGAATTTGTCAGACCAACTGCTGTAGATTCACCAAATTGATTAGATTCGAGCTACGTTTCCCTCACTTAGCGTCCCATACTGGAGCTTATATATATATATATATATTTTTTTTTTTTCAATTTTCTAAATAAAACAAAAGTCCATTAGTCTGCCTCTGAAAAGAAAAAGAATTTCATAAATCTGATCCCCAGCTGTAACTTGATTTTGAATATGAACCCATTTCAAATTTTCATTCAGTCAGTATTTAAGACTAAATAGTTGATCCAAACAAACAAAGAGATTACACATATCAACTATTAAAAAAAAATAATAATAATAATAATAATAACACTCGCATGACAAAGAGAAGTTTTCCATTAGCACAGTACCAAAAAAAAAAAAAAGGTCATATGGATGAAAACAGAACAACTCACTTGATAGAAAAGAAAGTGTAATCAATCGGAGACCCTTTTTGCCTTTCTTTGATCTGAGAAGCTTGTTAACAGAGAATCAATTAATAAGAGACCCTCCGTTGAACTATCTGGGTAAGTAGGACGATGAAGATGATGCGAAATCGAACAATCGTAGCAAGAGCCCCTCGAAGTCAAACCCATTTGGTTGCTTAAAAAGCTGCGTTTGAACCGGGTCCGCTTAGGTTGGATCCATTGGGGAACTTTTAGATGGGACTGTTGCACTGCCTTTCTGTGCAGCGAATTCATTCTGGATCGCTGGCCCGTTTTTGACATGTTTGGCATTGGGTCAAATCTATCTGGGCTCATGCTCTCTCTTGATACTTGGGTTACAAATGGATCGTGGATTTTACAGGTCAGATTTACGACTGGGTTGAGAACTCCAACAGGGGCTTTATCGCGTTTGGTGTCAGTTCCGTAACAGTAATCTTCCAGATTTAACGATTCGAATACCTTCACGTATTTTTTTTTTTTTGGGCCACGGGACTGGCAGCATAATAACCATCAACCTTCACTCTTAAGCGATGTTTGGCTTTCAAAATTTTATTAAAAAATTTTAAAAAATTTTAAAAATTTATTTTACTACACGAATTATGAATTCATAATTTTTTTTTTATCTCATTTTTTATTATACCAAACATCCTTAAAAATTGGAAGCAGGGGCTGACATTCGCGTTTTCTCTCAGCAGCTAACATTGAATCTCAACCGCACGATTTGTAACATCTTCGGCCAATGCTGCCAAATTCAAAATGCGGCAACTTTTGGAATCATTTGGTGACGCTATCGTTTTGCTGCTGTTATTTTTTTGTTACCGTTTTTGTTTTGTGTTTTTTATTGTTGGCTTTCTTTCCTAAAATTAAAACTAAAATAACATTTGGAAATGTAATTTTGTTTATAATTATTATTTTCTTATTTTTAGAAAATATTTAATTATATTATATTATATTATACTATATTATATCATAATATGTTAATAATATAATATAATATTATATTATATTAAAAATTATATTATATTATATAGTAATTAAATTATTACATTATATTATAATTATAATTAAATTATTATATTATATCGTATTATATTATATATTATATATTATATTTTATAATTTATTATATTATATATTATATTATATTAATTATATTATATTATTTTCATGTTATATTGTTATATTATATAATAATTAAATTATTATTATAATTATATATTATATTGTTATATATAATATAATTATATTTTATATTATATTATATTATATTAAAATGAATAATATTGAAAAAAATGCCAAAATATTTGTAACAGAAAAAAAAAGACTGAAAATCTCTTTTTTCTATTTTTATTTTTCTGTTCTAGTTTCCAATTTTTTCGAAATAAAAAAAAACATAAACAGATTTTAACAAACATGTTTTTGTTACAAGTTTTCAAAATTTTGAAAATAAAAATAAAAAAACAAAAAACGAAAATGTTACCAAACTGATCGACTTTCTTTCATCATCATCATTATCATCTTGTTTTTCTTTTTTTTTTTTTTTTTTCAGATATGAACTGCAAAGGTAATCAAGTGAGACCAATATTTTTATTTTTATTTTTTTTTTTGTTGGAATGTGAATCAAATAACAAAAATATTTTGAGTTATTGACTTACTATAATAAATATTAAAAATATTTAAAAATAAAATTTATCAGTATAATTAAAATATTATAATAAAAAATCATTTATTGTAGGACTTTTTAAAATTCAAGTAACAATGTCAGTTGTTTGTTAAAAAATTAAAAAATAATAATTTATCAGTATAATTTAATTTTTTGCCAGTTAACATTAAATCAATATTTTTTATATTTATTTTTATCCCAATGTGGTTCAAATGACCAAAATATCTTTGAGTTATTGGCTCGATATATTAATTATATTGAATATCACAATATTTAAAAATAAAATTTATTAATATAATTTAAAACATTATAAAAAAATTCAGCTATTATAAAAATCAAAATATCTACACATATCTCATTGAACTCATATAAAAATATTTTCTACTATGAAAAATAAATAATACTGATAAATTTTGTCATCTAAACCACATTCCAACCAAAATAAAAAAGTAAAAATGTTGATTTCACTCAACTTTTTGGTTTGTAGTTTAGGTAAGTTTTTTTAATTATTGCAAAAATTAGACTATCTATATATGTCTCATTAAATTTATATAAAAATGTTTTCTATTATAAAAAATAAATCATGTAAATAAATTACTTTTCTAGATTTTTTGATACGTAAGCCAACAATTGCTAATTGAATTATTATAAAAAAAAAAAATTAAAGAATTTACCGACATGAATACTTGAATTAATATTTCATTTTTTATCAAAATTACGTAGACTACTTTCTTATGGTATAAGAATGAAAATATTTTAATAAGTTGATCAAAGTTGATTTTATTTGAAAGGTAAATAATTACAGGTAGAATTTTTTTATAAAAAATATAACACATGAATTATTTTCATATAATAAAAATTATCTTCATATCATAAAAGTTAAGAATAAATTATTCTCTTTGAAATTTTTTAAAAATTATTTTTTATTATAAAAATTAAATTAAATTGATAAATTATTATTTTTTAATTTTTTAAGAAACACACCGACATTGTTAACTGAATTTTGAAAAGCTTCACAATAAATGAATTTTTATCATAATATTTTAATTATATTGATAAATTTGATTTTTAAATATTTTAATATTCAATAGAATTATTATATTTAGCCAATAACTCAAAAATATTTTTGCCACTTAAATCACGTTCCAACAAAAAAATAAAAATAAAAATGTTGGTCTCACTTGATTACCTTTGCAGTTCAAGTATGAAAAAAAAAAAAAAAAGAGAATGAAGGAAGCTCAAGTTACAGCGTTCTGAATTTGGAAGCCTTGGCGGAAGATGTTCAAATTGTGCGGTGGAGATTCAATGTTAAGCGCTGACAGCAAACACGAATGTCAGCCCCTCGCTTACCTGAAGCTCGAGGTGGACTTCCTCCCTAAAATCACGTGAGATGTTCGTTTGATGGCTTTTGTAGGAGATTCTGAGTATTATTATCTGAATATAAGAAAAGTTTATAAATAAAAAAATTAAAAATAATTGTTTTTGATTTGATTAAATTAGAAAATAAAATAAAATAAAAATTATTTTTAATATGCTTGTTAAAAATATAAATATAAATATAAATACAATACATTTTATTTTAATCTTTAACATATTCTCTTATGCCAAATTAAGCTTAATATTTTTGTTAAAATTTGTCAAAGTTTATTTACGAAGGGTAATTATATCTATTCAAATTATATATAAAAATATAAGAATGGAAATTTGTGGTTTTACTTTATGCCTCGTTTAAAGGATAAAAAAGAAAGTCAAAAAACACCAATTTTTTATGTTTAGGTGTGTGGTAAAATGTTAAAAATTTTCAACGGTCTTGTGTGATAAATTGTCAACACGTCAATGTTTTACTGGTTGGCGAGAAGTACAACAATTATTCACTTTAACTAAATTTAAAAGTTATCAAAACTTTTACTAAATATATAAAAAATTACCAAAAGTTACTCAAAATTTTTAGTTATTTTAACAAACACCTAAAGAGTGAGCCTATTTACGGATTTAAATCCGAGTAAGGTTGTGGTTTAATTATAGATAAATGAGATGATTAAATTGATAATATAATGGATAATGAAAATAAGTTAATTGGATAAGAATGGTATTCGAGAATGATAATCTGGCTATGCTGTTCTTAAGTTGATGTGTATATGTGGTGTTGAGTAACCTGAGCTGATATAGTATGTGATACTTGGATATATGTTAGGGCGCTTTACACTAATAATATGGTGTGCTAGTGATGCTTATTATAGTAGCATGCTAGGATGCATTCTATGATTATCTAAGTGGACTCTGGTCTGACAGTTATGAGTAAAATGACATGTAATAACTAGTTAATATAATAGCATGGTAGTGCACATAGTATGTTAAATTGATTAAATTATTTAAATATAAAGTATGATTCGATGATGAGATAATGTCGATGCCATTAATGATGATAATTTTATGTTAGTCTGTTAAAACAATAATAAGCATGTTAAGAAATACAATATTAAATGATGAGACAGACTGTTTAATTTTTATTAAATGAATTTAGTTATTTAATGTGACTATTAAATAGTATAATAATATAATGATATGACAACGTAATGAATAAAATTACAGTATGATAATGTAATAATATGTCGAACAAAATAAAAGAAATGGTAAATGTGTTGAAATATCAAGTGTAATTTATTTGTTGATGAGCATGATTATGATAGTGGCTTGGTATGAAATATTATGAGTGCTAATTTGTTGTAATAGGCACACGTATTATGGTGATCAGTCCCTCATAGTTGTGCTTGTAGATTCGGAGGTGCAACTACTTGCTAGACCGGTTGGTTGGGAGATATGGGTTATTCCCCTTTTCTTTTGTTAGTATTTATGTAATGTTATTATATTATTTTTGATACCTCACTTGTGATGTTTATTATGTATTATGAGCTCTCTATGAAATGGCAAATGTATGTATTAATTCTAGCAATGTATTAGAAAGATACAAGGTTGGTTGTGCCCTATATTGTTTCTTATGAAGCATCGTTTCTAGTTGAGATTTAGAGTTTATTTTAATATATTATATTTCAATCTTTTATTTTATTTTATTTTTGTTTCAATTTTAGTTGGTTTTAACTGGAACAGGATATGTCATATTTGTTATGTCGCATGTGTTTTCTAGGTCTTGTCCTTGGGTTGTTGATTTGGGGTGTGAAATATTCATTCACAAATTCTCCTGCCTTCATGTGGAGAATTTTGAACTCTTTACACAAATCTTGTAAGTGTACATGGATAACTCATGTAGTACCTTGATAGTTTTGTTTCAAAGAATTCCAAATGTTCTGTGTTGCGTCCTTGTTGAGGATCGTCTCTAAAATCGAACAATCTAATGCTTAAAATGGATAGTTCTTTGGTTTCAAATCTTTGAATTGCTGATTTTCGATATTTTTCCTCCATGTACCTATGAGAATAACACCGTCTGCTATTATAGGAACTCCATTCTCTACTTAAAATATGGCTAAAGCATAGTATCAATCAATCAATCACATAACCATGAACAAAATAGTAAAGAAAGTATTTAACGTGAAAAACCTAAATTAGGAAAAATCACGAGTCCTAAACAAAGGACTAGACAAACTTCTTTCATTATATAAGTCGGGTTACAAAGTTTACAATTACAAAAAAACAATCAAATCCATGATCTCTTGCATTGAAGTTTTTCTCGAGTCCATGATACTAGCACACTAGTGAAAAGACTAATTTTCAAATTCTTGAAGATCAAGAAACAGTAATATGCGAAGTTGTTTGGCAAAGGGAAAAAGGGAACGTGTTGAAGTTTTTCTCAAGTCCACAATACAAGCACACTAGCAAAAAGACCAATTTTCAAATTCTTAAAAGTCAAGAAGGAACAATATGGGAAGTTGTTTGGCGAATATGGAAGAAGAGAACTCTTGAATCAATGTAAGTAGCTTTGATAATTTGTTCTTTTTGTGTAGAAACCCTAGGAGAGGACTCAAGTAATCTAATCCTTCATAAGATTGTATAAACTTAAAGTAATTTAATCCTTCATAAGATTATATGGTTTCCTATTCTCAAAATTTTTGAAAAAACTTTCTAACCTCCTTAAACATTAAGAAATTTCCTTAAAATATTTTCAACCTCCTTAGATATTAAAAAATTTCCTTAAAGTATTTCCAAAATTCTTAAAGAGCTAGGAAACTTTTTAAAAATCCTTCAAACATACACCTTTGACACCTTGTCAGATGGCTAAAGTATAAGTTTAAAATTATTATTTTGTTCACTAATTTGCTAATTACAAAAATAAACCTAACATCTACAAATTCCCAATACTCTTTTGAACGCAAGAAGTTTCCCATGAGTATTGCCCACTGATCATAGTGCCCATCAAATTTTAGAATTGCTGGCAAGACAAATGAATTCTCTGTCGTCATATTTTTAGTACGGCACACATAGAAAAGTACCGCTCTGATACAAATTAGGAACCAGCTAGAAAACTTATAAAAAGATACAGAAATTTGGAAGAAATCACTTAATTGAAGAACAAGCTTGATTTCATATAGTCTTACGGAATAAACTAAAAAAGAAAATGAACAACCCACATCTCATAACTCCTAATAACATGGTAAAGCTAATACTATATTAAACAAACAACCTGCATCCCTAAATAATAGGAATTTATTTATTGAGTGGTGAAAAACCACTTAACATGTAAAATAACAAAACCTAACATCAACTTCTAATGTTTCAGTAGCCGGTCCAGGTAACGTGTAGGAGACATTGAGAGAGATTCAAAAGCTACCCTTCAAAATCCTACAAACCATTAAAAAAATATGACTCAGAAAATGCAATAAAATTTGAGCTCCATTTATTATAATTTAAATTATTCTTTAAAAAAAATTAGATTGAAATTTCTTAAAATATGAAAAAAAGAAAACTGTTTTCAAAAAATATTTTATATTGAAAACATGCAATGATTTTCAATAAAATATTTTACATTGAATTAAAGATAAGAGTTTTGAAAAGAGACTCGGAAAGAAATTAACTCTACCTAAATCCATGAACCATCGTTAGTTAACATTTTTCGTAAATTATTGTTTGCACTGTTGATTTTTGAATCAAATCCTATTTTAGAATTTCAACTTTTAATTATAACTATAAAGGATCTATTACTTTAATTTATTACAGTATTAATCCTATTTGAATTTCCGTAACAAATTTACTATTAAATACATCATGCGATAATAAAAGTGTACTTGAATAATTATTATATTGTCACAAAATATAAGCCCACACTTCTTATATTTAATTTCCGTTAAAAAGTTGTTTTAAAAAAAAAAAAAAGAAAAAAATTCCATGTGGTTTAATTTTACCTTATTAGCCATGAAAATAACCAGTACTTCTTAGTCCCTTGACCATCAATCGTTGTTTGAGAAGAATTGAGCCCTCTAA
>JAVXUM010000046.1:18807567-18821292 GCA_035590655.1 Pouteria glomerata
CTCTCTTGTTTTTTTTGGGGGGGGGGGGGGGCGAGGAGGAAGGGGAGCTCAAATATATGCTTATTGGCAGTTGATGATGATGAAGTATTCCCATTATTAAAGTTGTGAGAACTTTTGTCATGTTCCCACTTTGTAGCTTTGAAGGCATTTCGGATTATGAATATTTGTATTTGGACAAGTTTGTTCTGTATGCTGGTTTTAGAATTCTTAAAGGTCTGCTGTAACCTTTTGTTGTAACCTTTTATTTATTTTTTTGTTTATTTTTTATTGAATCCAGTTTTAGGCTGGATAGGTAACAGATATTTGAAGAGGGCAATGGGTCGTTATTAACCCGATAGCCATTAAGTCTTGCACATTTGGTGAAGCCCCCGAGTTAGTCATGTCCGACACTCAGCCGCAATTAGAGGAGAGGTGCATGAACTCCTTGCATAATAGAAAGATGCCTAGTTGTAGGAAACCTGTGTTCAGGAGACATTTGTTTCTTTTTATGTAAATGGTATTCTCGATGTAAATTGGAAACCAATTGTATATTTTTTGCTTATTGCATAGAAACCAATTATAATTTTTATTTGTTTTTTGCTGCAGCAAATTGGCTATTCTTTGGTGTGGATATATTATTTTCTTATTGTTGCAATGTTGAGATGTGTTGATATTTACAGGGTTTTTTGTTCATGTTTTTGTGGAACTGCCAGGTGGTCCACTGGTGAAGCTTTTTGTGAAACTGTAAGGATGTGGTGCACTGGTAAAACATTGAATAATTGAAATGCGGTTTCTGAATAAACTGCATGATCAAAGAGCGACTGAATACGCATTATCATAATGCTGTTTATAGGTCGCCGGAAGCTGCAGTTCTAAAATGTCATTTATGACGAAAAGAGAGAAAACCATTGTGAAAATGCAATTTTGGCTCGTGTAAAATCGCATTATCAAAGTGCGAATTCATTACTGCAAGTAAGTATTTTTTTTGGGCAACTTCTGTTCATAATGTCCGTTATGGGTTGCTTGAAGCCGCAGCATCAAATGTCATTTACGACGAAAAAAGAAAATCGTTGTCAAAATGCAATTTTGGCTCATGTAAAATCAGATTATCAAAATGTGAATTCATTACTCATATTTTGCAAATAAGTTCTTTCTGGGCGACCCCTGTTCAAATATTTTGCCTTTAATACAATATATATATTAATAATAATTCAAGTGACTCGTTACAGTCTGGTGTCTGTACGAATTTATTTACCATGCTTATATTCATTTGTGACGTTTTATTGGAGTCTCTCTCTCTAATTTTTTTTTTTTTACTTAGTGGTGAGAAAAAAATAATATACCAATTTAAATTCTGATCAGACTTATTTATCAAATTAGAGGTAAAGTTATGAGTAGTATTAACAATTTCAATAATGAAATTGTCGATATTACTTATAAATTTTGCCAACCATAGTCATATGTGTGTTTGTATAAAATTTTTAATAGCATTGACGTTTTTATTGAAGTCATAATTGTAAATTTAACAGACGTTTTTGTTATAAGATGAAATTATTTCTTATTTGACCTTGTCTTACATATTAGTTTAAATTTAGGTAAAATTAATTTAAAATTAATATGATTTATTATATTAAACTAAAATAATTTTTAATAGATAATAATTACATGTTAAAATTTTACCTTATTAAGAGATTGAACATTAATTTATTACATATTAACATATTTACTCTCTTTGAATGTTATTTTTTTGTTATTTATTTATTATTCATTTATATTAGTGTATTTCTGTGTATGCATGTAAAAATATATAATTTAAATCGAAAAGTGTAAAAATTATTATATTTTTATTTTTAAAAATGTCAATGTATATTATTAGAATATAATTACATATTCGGTAAAATATATCTCCATATTAAGGGATTGGACTTAAGTGATCATTAATTTATTTATATTAACGCATTTACTTTCTTTGAATCTTATTTATTTATTTATTTATATTTTTGTGTATACATATAAAAATATATATCTTAAATATGAAAGTGTTAAAATTATTGTACTTTCTATCTTAAAAATGTTGATGTATTTTAAGTGATGTATTTATGAAGTATTAATTTTGGATAATGTATTTACAATTTACATAATAGATTTAGTTGAACCTTTTTAGGGCTCGTCTCGTAATATTTATGATTTTGTTTTTTTAGTAATTAATTTTTATTCCTAAAATATTTAATTTTATTAATTTTTATGAAATTGATTGAATTTAATAAAATATATTTTATATTAATTTAATTAATTAATTTAATAAAATATATTTAAATTATTATTTAGGTTATTAAAATTAATTAATTTAAGTATATAATTCATTTAAAGGGTAATTTTTCCTATTAAAAATTTTTATTTTCATTAAATAAATTAGTTTAATAGTAATTTTAATAAAATAAATATTTTCAGTTGTAAGTATTATTTGTAGAAAATAATTTAGTTTAATAAAATAAAATATGGTTAATTTTTGTTTAATTTTGACTAGGCTTTAAGGTATGACTAGAAGTCCTCTAATTATTATTTTTTAAAAATTAATTTTTTAGAATAAAATAAATTATTTTAATTTTAATTTTACTAAATTTAAAAATGAAATGTGAGGCCGAGTCCAAGAACGAAATGACAGGGCAAGAAAGTAAAAAATAGTGCGGAAAAAGAAAAAAGAAATTTCACCGCCGGCCCCAACCATTTTTTTTTTTAAAGTAAACGGGGAAGGAGAAAATGCCAGAATCGAGACGGACAATGAGCGGGCGGCAATATAGCTCGTGTACCAGCCTCTCTTCCAACCGCTCTCTCCTACTCTTCGTTCTGATCTGTGTTTTTATTCAAAGCTGTTCCTTCTCTCTTTCACTGCCTGTCTGTCGGACAGTCAAGAGTAAAATGTTCGGGGCTCGACGAACTTATATTCTATGTCCGATTGTGGCGTTGACCAGTCGTCGACGGCGAGTTGTCTAAGCCGTTCGACTTCACCTACAACCATCGAGCTCTGATCAAAAAATAAAAAATAAAAAATTCAACAGGTGACCCATCGCAATCCGGTGTCCAGCGCCAAAAAAGAAAAATCATAATAATAAAAAATAAATAAAAAATTGACCCGTCACAGTCCGGGTTACAGACAAATTTCTTCGCCCCGTCCGCATATCGTTCGCGGCGTTGCATCGGAGACTCTCTCTCTCTCTCTCTCTCTCTCTCTCTTCGTTCTTATCTGTTTTTTCTCCAAAGCAGTTCCTCAAGATTTCAGTCTATCTCTTTTTCACTCACTGTCTGTCGGAGCAATATGGTTGGGGCTCGACGAACTTCTATTCGATGTCTGATTGTGGCGTTGACCTTGCACCTAGCAGTTGTCACCGGCGAGTTCTTTAAGCCATTCAACGTCACCTACGACCATCGAGCTTTGATCATCGATGGCAAGCGCCGGATGCTTATCTCCGCCGGAATTCACTACCCTCGCGCTACTCCCGAGGTAATCTTGAAATAAAATTCTTCTTTTCGGTGTTCTAAAATTGGCTTTGGATTTCGGTCTTTGTGAGGTTGTGAATGGGGATCGGAAGGGAATGAGAGAGGGTAATTGTTTGAAAGGAAGTTAACGGAAGGCAAAGTGGAGGTGAAACTATTCACCTCTTTTCTTTTTCTCTCACCCAAGGGGCTTATAACGGGAGTAAAATAAAGTTACTTTTTTATCTTCTTTACCTTATCTTGTCTTTGAATGACATGTGCGGCGTTGTCTTCTAATTTCTGCTCCAATCATTGCCAGTAAGAACTTACCACACACACATACATAATCATCTTCATATCAATTTCCCCAAAATTGATATATGTATATGTGTATATATAAATGTATTAATACACGCAACTTCAATAATTTTTTTAATTTCTGGCTTTGCCGCCATTGTTGCCCGCACCGGTCGGATCAGTCAACGGAATTTCGGTACATGATGCAAAGAAAATTCTGGGATGCTAAGATTAGTGTTGAGACAGATTCTAATAAACTTAATTTCTCGGGGAATTCAATCTCTCAAAATCTATTGATTTTGCTATCGAACCACACAGAGAATTTGAACTCAGATAAATTATGTGAAGAAAGATTCAAGAGCTGTAGATTCATTGATGGACAATAGTCATCATCGTCAGCACAACTGGGAGACCCTAAGACATATATACATATATATATTTTCCCAAACTCTACAAATACATGTATATATGCATTTACAATTCTTGAATTTACAACTCTTGAAACTTGATTTTGGAAGGCAAAATGGTTAGAGGCAGTGAATTGGATTTGGAGAAGCAAAATCTGGGTTTGAGAGATGAAGTTGGATTTGTTAATGGTTGGTCCAGAGATGAGGCCTTGATCTCAAACAAATCTGGGTTCCTTTACTTTGAACGCCTCATTGGTAACAGATTCGCCGTTGAGGACAATGGTGGCGTTGGATATGAGGAGATTAGAGGTCATGGAGTGAGAAAATGTTAAATTAGGTTTTGGGCAATACACCATTGTGCGATTGAAGAGAGATCGGAAGGGTTGGGGAAGATGAAGGTAAAATGACAATTTTGCCCTCACTTACACAATTGCTGACAGAAGGACTAAATTGTTCTTTGACCAAAATTGCAGGGATTTGACTATTATAATTGAAATGTAAGAGACATTGCGGTTTTTGTATTTCATCCTCATATATTTATTTTTCGCAAACAAAAGAAAAAAAAGTAGCCCTAGAAAGGAGACGTCAAGCCCAATGCTAACAACTAAATATGAATTGTGACAAAGTTAATCGTGTTCTGGGGTAGGTTAATAACCTGTCCAGCTGCTCCACGAGCTTGTCTTTTTATTTCTTCTATTTGTTTCGCCTCGTCATCTGTTATTCCTATCTTTGATTGTTTTTTTTTTAATTTTTATTTATGTCATTCTTTTGGTGTTCATATGTTTGTCCACTCTTTTCCCTGGAAAAATAGTGCTTCCTTGAGGTTTTTTAGGATTTCTTCTGCATTTTAGCTGTGAGTTCATTAGAAAATCTGACTTAAATATCTCAAATGATATCAGATGTGGCCTGATCTGATTACTAAGACCAAGGAAGGCGGAGCACATGTCATCCAAACGTATGCTTTTTGGAATGGACATGAGCCAGTCAGAGGACAGGTGCAGTAATTGTTTTTGGCAGTCTATTCTGACATAAAAGCTTGTGTGTTGGCTTTACAAAAATTAGATCTATTTTACTAAACAATCTCTCTTATTTTTGATTTGTCTATTCAGTATAATTTCGAAGGGAAATATGATATCGTCAAGTTTGCGAAGTTAGTTGGATCCAGTGGACTCTATCTTCACCTTCGGATAGGTCCTTATGTCTGTGCAGAATGGAATTTTGGGTCTCATCTTTTTTCTCATTCTGATTATACCTTGAATACAGTAACTTGAAATTTTACAAATGTTGCCCGATCAAGAAAATTTAACCTCTCTAATTACTCTGCTGATTGCAACATTTCTCAGAAGATAGTATATTGCTATCATGAATGTTATGTGGGCACAATAGTGTAGTTCCAGATATGGACAATAAATGCCATTTGAAACTTTCACATTGCCCATAACATTGTTTATATTCAATTGTAAGTGGTTGTTTATACATCATTGCTTAGTTGTGTATGTAAGAGGTATGTATCAAAAAAACAAAAAAAAAAACAAAAAGTTGCACATGTAAGAGATGTTATCTATTCATTTCTTTGCAACATTGATGGTGATTTGCTTAGTAAGTTTGTTTCTCTAGTCTGAAAGGCTTTCTTATCTCAAAGACTGATTGAACGTGTTTCCATTGTTTATATATTTTCTTATTTCCAATTGTACTTGTAAGAGGAGATGGGAATTTTAGATTTTTGTAGAACACAATTAACATAACCTGACTATGCAAAGATTTATCCTCTTATTGCGAACCCCTCCCCCCAAAAGAAATAAATAAATAAAAAAAACACACCCACACCCACTTTTCTACACCCTCAAAGGTCTTTAGAAGGTAAGGGAGGGGTAATGGCTTTCTATTGCCCCTCCCCCTATAAGGGGCAGGGGGGTTATAGGGGGATTTGGCCCACCAATTGTAGGCTTGGTTGGGGGAAAGGAGATGGAAACAACTTGACCAACTCATCTTTCTTTCGATGAGCACTCGACCGCTCTCCTTTCCTCTTTCTTTTCCTTAGAGAGTTTCTTGCTATCTGAACCTTTTGTTCATTACTTGACCAAATTCCACCCGTTGATTTGATTCTCTGTAAAAATAGGTTAACCCAATTAAAGCTTGAAATAGGGGCAACTTTATTACTTATATTATTATTTTTATACTTCTAACATAAACTATACAATTTCTTTTTGGCCACTTTCCAAAAAGGTGTAATTTTTTTTTGTGAAGGTTTTATTTTATTTAATCAATTTTAAAAGATGAATAGACATTATGTCATTGGTTGTCTTAAATTAAACTGTTAGAAAATACAACCAACAATATATATCAAGCTATTTAACACTCACGTGCAAAACCATCTATAATGTGGAAGTTAGAGACCAGAGACAAAGAAGTGGATTGTGCTAAAAGTTTCAATTCTTTTGGAATGAACCCACCAATATATATTGGGTTATCTAATAGTGTGTTAGGAGAAGAGAGATATTAGCATTTAAATGTGTGAATTACGGACATAAACTGCCAAGCCAACTTTCATGATGGCAGAGTCATTGCATTGATGTTGCAAAAATACGAAGTTTTAGATTCTATGATAATAATACTTTAATGAGATTTATTTTATCATCTTTGATATTCAGAAAGAATCGGCAAACATTTTTTAGATCTTTGAGATGAAAAGTATTATCCTTATGCTAGGGTTTGTAAAGATTTATGTACGATTAGTTTTATTTCAAATACTTATATTAAATTAGACTGATGATAACCGTGCAGGGGCTTCCCTGTGTGGCTACGTGATGTGCCCGGCATAGAATTTCGAACAGATAATGCACCCTTCAAGGTATAATCTGTTCAAATGCATTGTCTCTTTTGCACGTTTACAAGGTTTGGTGCTTGATGCTTCTTGATTGCGTCTGTACTTGTGGCTTGACTGATTAAAGAAGTTTTTTTACTGCTACAAGAAAAAGAGGCTATCAGCTTAGAGTAGCTTGCTTATAAATGAGTTGTGTGACTACTGCCATACAGAGTAATTTTTCTTCAGTTTTAACTTGGACAGGGTGGAGGCAGTAATACCCTTTGCTAGACCTGTGTTTGAGTTGGGTTGACGCTGTTGGGCAAATGTGAATAGATGATCTTTTTAGAGCCTTGATACCAAATTGATGCAGGACACACCAGAAATCTAAATAATATTAAATTAGATATATTTTGCACTTGCATTATGGAAACTTGTGCAATTAGGCTTAAAAGGTTGGAAGAAATGGTTAAAAGTCCGTAGATGTGACAACCTTATATTATGCTGGACATAAGGTAGTGAGATTGATATTGAAGAGCTTAGTTAGTTTTGTTACCTGGCTATGGCAATTGTAGTTTATTTGTTCTTTTACTTGAATTTCATATGTCACTCTTGTTTCTTTTGTGGGATCATATTCTTTAATTTCCATGTACACTGTCTTGTAAGCAAGTGTTAAAGATGTTTTTATATTTGGATCGGAATGTATTCACTTTTATGGAAGTCCTTGTATCTTGTTTGGATAGCAAGTATGGATAGTGTAAACCACAATTTATTCATGTTCATGAATGCACTATAGGTTGTAGGATTCAACATTGCATTGGTGGCTGTTGCACTACAGGTGATTCAACATTGCATTGGTGATTGTGATTGACAGCTTGTTCATACATTATTTTATTGCAGGAGGAGATGCAGCGATTTGTTAAGAAGATAGTGGATTTGATGCGAGAGGAGATGCTTTTCTCTTGGCAAGGTGGTCCAATCATTATGTTGCAGGTTTAGGATAATTCTTTATTTGTAGATTAATATTAAATATATTTGAGGTAGCTAAATGTCTCTGGCATTGTATTCTAGTTGACAAGATGGTTTTCTTTGTTTATTTTATTTTTTCCCCTCTTAGGTGTGAAAATATTAATATAAACAATAAAATTGTCCCTCTTGCTAACAATTGAAGCTTTTAGGTGAGCTAGTGACTAACAATTCAACATAGTGTTAAAGCAGGTTAAGATCTTGATTACTTACCCCAAAAAAAAAAAAAAAGGGGGTTAAGATCTTGAAGCATTCTGTCGTCCAACCAAGGTCCAAAACTGATTCGATCACCTCTCCCTACTTCTAAAGATAGATACTTAAAAAACTCATTCCATTGGTCTCATATTTTGTTTCCATAAACATGATCCACAAGAACAGATCTTGATTGATGAACATCACTCTCCCCATAAAACCCCAAATTTAGAGGTCAACCTTTTGCTATATCGTATCTATATCGTATCTCTTTCACATGCATATCTCCAAAGCCACTTACCTAATAATGTCTCATTGAAAATTTCAAGGTTCAAGCTCCTAATATCAATGCCACCTCCCTAATGGGTAAACATGTAGTCTGAGGCTTTTCCATCCTATTCACAAGTGAAATTAGAATAATAATATATATATAAAACACGTTGCCAAATTGGATGGGGTATATAAGACTAACTCGAACCTCTTTTGATATATAAATTCTCTTTCAACGTAAAAGTCTCATTGAAAATCATTCAATAATGCTGTTTCACACATTCTTCGCCTTATAAGAAGCACCCGAATGAAGTCCCAAATACGTTAATGGAAGCAAACCTTTTATTACATGGTCATTCAAATTATCAACCTCACCAACTTAGACTCTACTCAAATTTTCCCACATTAACTTTTAACTCAGACATGGCCTCAAAGCCACATCTTAAATGAACCAATTGCAAAGGATCTGGCCCACAAAATACCATAGAATCATCAACAAATAATAAATGAGGCACCTCCATTTGATTAGACCCATCCTAAGAAAGTCTTCAATAAAACCACACTTGCCTTGCCTACCAATCTACTAAATGCTTCCATCACCACGATAAAAGGAAAAAAGGGTGAAGGGGTTTCCTTGATGAAATCCTCTAGATGCATTAAAAAAACTAGTGTAAGACCCGTTTACTAACACCAAGGGCTTCATAATAATAATAAAGTTGCTTCTCTAAGAATAATAATGTGCAATATACCATATAGTGGTGACATATTAAAAATAATATAATAAATTCAACTCTAGGGAGTTGCTCAAATCGTTCGTGAGAGATTAACTGGTAGGAGCATATGGTTTTAGGTTTAATCTCCATAAGGTGCTTATTACTCCTTGAGCTCGGCCACCTTAAGGATGAAACTCCACTTTACCCTCCTATGCAGGTGGGGTATTGCAGGATTGAGTTTACACCTAACTAGTAGGATGCCTATGCATTGCTGCAGGTTTTTGCTGTATATTTAAGTTTATGGTAGATGAAAAATGGGCATATGCAAAATGTTATGCAACATTTAATGCCAAAAAAAAAAAGGTTTCAAATACCCAAACAATAGCAAAATGATTCACTTTTGAGGTGAAAAAAAGAAAAAAAAAAAAGAAAAAAGAAAAAAAAAGTGTGACATCTGTCGATCCTCCAAACAAAACACACACACACACACACAAAAGAAAAAAGTGAGACGTGTCGAACTGCCAACAATCCATTAGAGTTTTAATATAAAAATAACATTTAATGTTCAAACTTAATAAGCATGGATGCCGATATAAACTATACGGATTTGCCAACTCGACAACTTTGAAAAAATGCAAGACATGACATAGTGGAGACTCAACAAAAGTTTTATATTTTTATGTCTTATATGTTAATATTTTATTAAAATAAAATAGAAATAATGTAAAATGACACCAAACAATGTGAAGCGAATAAAATATAAATAATGCAATTTAACACCAAACAATATATTTCACATACTAAAAATTAACAGTGAAGTCACATAATGAGTACATTTAGTTAAAAATGACAATAAACTATATTTTGTACCTTAAAACTTAACAAAGCAATTATAAAAGAAAATTATTATTTTTTTAAAAGTGAGTCCAACATGTGTCAAAACGAGTATGCGGCATGTCCAAACTGTGCTTGAACATAAAAAATTAAGTACGACAAAAAACGAATTCAACATGTGTCCAAGGTGCATCCACCATGTGTCTGAGTCCCAGGTAAGAGTTAAACTCGTAGACGGCATCCTTGGTAGTGAGTTTGTGCTTCACGGGTTCAAATACTAAAAAAGAAAAAAAACTTTCAAATACCCCTAACAATAGTGAAATATCCACCATAGACTTTTTTAAAAAAAAAAAAAAAAAAAAAGCAGACTTGTGTCAAGCTCCCTATAACCTCTGATGTTTTAATATAGTAGTATAGAGAAGCCAAGGCATTGTTGCGTGGTGATTCCAGTTATCAATAATAACAATTATAGGGGTTAATTTCAAGGACCTCAAAACATTTAGTTAAGTATAGGTAGACCCCAGGAAATTTCAAAATTTCAGTAACACCCCTTACTTTACAAATGTTGTTGACATTAAACTTTCAGTCGAAGTAAGGATATCATTAGAATGTTTATATAATATACCTTATTTACCATTCCATAAACATGAAAAAGCTTAAAAAGTTAAAATTTTGATAGTTTGAAGATGTTGAAATGGTAGGTGTTAATGAGTTACTTAAAATAGGCTATTAAACTTATTTTTAAGATTTTACACGGTTAAATGGGTAAACTCATTTTGAGCATTTTACATGTAAATATTTTGGTTGGGGTTTGGTATTAATAATATTTGTAAAATAAGGTGTCAGTGTAATTTCCAAATGGTGTGGGTTTACCTGTATTTAGCAAAATTTTCAGGTGAGTTCCTTGTAATTTACCCTAATAATAAAGTTGCTCCGTCTCTAATAACTTTAATTTTTTAGGTAGAATGGCAACTAACAATTCAACATCCCTATCATATGTAAGGCTGAGGACATAATGACTTGGAATGCATTGCTTTGAGTTTCTGCTTTCTAACACCTTCTTCCTATTCATTGTCCTCCCTCTCTCGTGGGATGGGTTTTTGTTTGTCCACCCAGGTGTTTAGGGGATAAGCATTTAATTTCTCTAAAGTTTAATATTTATTTTCATGCCCTTAACTAAAATGAAATTGTGTTAGATTGAAAATGAATATGGAAATGTTGAAAGCAAATATGGTCAGAAAGGGAAAGAGTACGTTAAATGGGCTGCTAAAATGGCTGTTGGTCTCGGTGCTGGCGTTCCATGGGTCATGTGCAAGCAAGTTGATGCTCCAGAATATATTGTAAATTCTTGTTCTTCTACATTTCAATTCCATTTTATTTCATGCTTTGGCAATACATTTTATCTATATAAAGCAGTGGATAGAAAACTTCCTATCTGATTGTTAAGTTTTAATAGAAAAAGTACAATGGTTATACAATTTGAAATCCTTGAATACCTTAGTCCTTTTATTTTTCCGTTTATTCTCTCCCACAGATAGATGCCTGCAACGGATACTATTGTGATGGTTTTAAGCCAAACTCCTACAAGAAACCGATACTCTGGACTGAAAATTGGGATGGATGGTATGATTAATTGCTTATGATGTCATTGGTTTCATTTATGCTCGTAGTATTGTATTAATTTTGAGCTTAGATGTTGCTTGATTTCCTTGAAATTTTTATCACTTTAGGAGTTTGAAATGATAAATAAACATTATAAGCTCAAGTACAAATGCACTGGTGTCCAGTGTTCTGAGATTAACAAAAAAAAAAAAGTGGTTGATATGGGCCACTTGATCGAGGCAAATCATAATCCTTGAATATTAACTGTTTAGGGTCATAGGATCGAGACAAAAAAAGATATGGGAAACAAAGGTTCTACGTACCAAAGGAGTTGTTGGACCATATATCGATGATTGAATAATATTGGCGAGTACATGAATGGACTAAGGAGGTGCTGGAAACCCCAAAAGAGCAAACTCAAGGTCGAAAGATCTCGTCAGGCATCCTCATGCGCCATCGCGAGTTGTGGCCAGCACGTACATGCATTGGTGACTCAAATGGTGCATGAGGTGGATTCCAGCAACGCGACACTTTCGGCTTTTGTCATCGAGACTCGCAAAGCCTTTGGTTGGGTTGATCTCTAGTTTTGAAGTGTGGATGTGTAATTTCTGAAATTTTGAAACTGCAACCCTAGAGTTTTGGTTCTGCTACCAAGTTGAAATTATAGAGAGAAGAAATAGAGATGAGAAACATGATTAGGGAAAGGATTAATGGTGTATGATTGTGTATCAATCCCATTAACCTCACCTCACCTATTGTTGATAATAACAAAAACTGGGGCTAGCTGTATGGCTAGTTCTCCATATCAAAGTATACAAAGGATACGAGAATGTATGATACCAAAAAATACAAATAGCCCTAATTTTTTTAATACCCTAACACTTGTTTTTGGCAGGATATTAGATAAAGTGGATGGTTTGTGTTACATTAGATGTTTGATATAATCAAATATGAGAAGATTTTATAGTATGTAAATCTTATTGTAACTAAATTTATAGAACATCTTGACTAGAATTGTAAGGCATCCAGAAATGATGAAATGCCTTTCATTTTTTATTTTATTTTTTTTGATCAATGTGACATGCCTTTTATTGTGAAATATCCTATTCATATGGAAAATTAGAGAAAATCGACTAAGATGGTTTGGTCATGTTAAAAGACGTCCAACGGAGACACCGGTTAAAAGGTGTGAAAGTATGGAGATTATTGTCAGGAGTAGAAGAGAGAGAGGAAGACCCAAAAACTGTTGGAAATGAATTATTAAACATGATCTTACCTACATGGATTTAACGGAAGATATGACGTTCAATAGATTTGATTAGCGTCGTCAAATCTATATAACTAATCCCACTTAATGAGAAAAAGCTTAGTTTGACTGGTTGGTTTGTTATTCTGCCTCAATGCCCGAGCTAGAAAACTATCGCCCATCCCAAACTCTCTTCTTCTCTCTCTCTTTTCATTTTCTACTCTTATTCTGGACTATATATATATATATATCTCTTAAATTTCTTTGTCTCAAGATTAATTCTAACCTTTTTCTTTCTCTGCAGCTGATGGCTTTCCCAAGATGAAGTCTACAAGACCAAGAAATTGTTTCTGTGAGACTTTTTCAATGGAAGGAATTTTTGATGAATTTGTGAAACAAACAGAAATTGATTCTCTCTCTCTCTCTCTCTTTATTATTGTGTTCTTATTTTTGCTCAATATTGCTACGTTTGTAAAAAATCTATATATCACGTGACTATTGTTGGAATTAACTTTGAAATTATTTCGAATTGAAGGACAAAAACACATAATTATTTTTTTGTTATTTTTTGTTTTTTGTGTTCTATTATCCAAGCTTAGGTTTAAGATTTTTTTTTTTTTTATTCTCTTAGATTTAAGAATCATTTGCAGCATTATATATTTATTTAGAGAATGGTTTAATATTATGAATTCTAGAAATATTTTGAAGAAAAAATTAATAAAAGATTATAATATTCTTATAATATTTTTTTATATTTTTGTTCTATGTGCAGATTGTTAAATCAAATGTAGGAGTAACTTTGGGCAAATTAATCATGGAGAATTGGAGGAATTGAAATTTATTTTTTTGGGGGGGGGGGGGGGGGGGGAATTTTTTTTTATT
>JAVXUM010000046.1:18833353-18848445 GCA_035590655.1 Pouteria glomerata
GGGGTTTAACACAAATCTTCCTTCCCCGCCCCTCCCCCCCCCCCCCCCCCAAAAAAAAAAAACAAAAAAGAAAAATGAAAATGAACAATAGAGGCCTTAACTAGACAGATTAGAGTTCCCATTTGTTTCCAATGCCGAGGAGATGGCACTTGTGAATTATTTTTCTTAAGAGGAAGTTAGAGTAGCCATTAATTATTAAATGGAGATAAGGTTCAGGTCATGATCGGATGACCATTGCATTCTTACAGAAATGTTGGGATGTTCTTAAAGAGAATATTATCCAGGTGTTTTGCGATTTTCATGGAACAAGGAGAGGATAAACTTAAATGTTTTTTATTACTCTTGTAACTAAGAAAGTAAGATTAATTTAAAAACAATAAAAAATTATGTATGGAGTAGATTAAAGATATCAAGCCAGTTAGTTTGATTGGGAAGTTATACAAATTGATTGCTTGAGACTAAAAACACTACTTTGTGAAATTGTTTCTGAAACCCAAAATGCATTTACTAAAGGATGCCAAATTCTTGATGTTGTTTTAATTGCAAATGAGACAGTTGATGCTAGACTTAAAAGTGGTATTCCATGGGTTTTAACTAACCTTGATATTAACTAGGGGTTTATTCTATATATATATTGGAAAAGATGGGATTCAGAAACAGATGGAGGGATTCAAGCACAGTAAAATTGCCAGCGTTGGTGAATGGGAGTTTAGTTGGATTTTTTTAGTTTCACAATGGGTCTTAGACAAGGGGATCCATTTCCCCCTCCTATTCATTTTGGTCATGGAGGTGTTTAGCTGCATGATTCACATGGCAGTGCAAGGTGGTTTCTTAGAGCGGTTTGTGGTCGGAGGCATTATTCATAATTCTTAGAAGGCTTTGTAGTGGGAGGCAAGGTTGTTACAATTGAGATTATACTTAAAATTGGTGGATAGTCTTAAAAATTAAGTTGCAAAATCATAAGATTTAGTCTTAAAAATTAAATTGCAAAATCATAAGATTTTATCTAATGCCTATAACATGAAAACATAATCTATTATACTGCAATTCTTCCTTTAGAGATTCCATTTTTTTTTCTTTGGTAAGTAAGATTTTACCCAATGCTTATTACATGAAAATATAGTCTAGTATACTGCAATTCTTTATTTAGGACTATCATTTTTTTTGGCAAGTAAAGAATAAAATTAATAAGAGAAGAGAGCAAAAATATGCATCAAGAAAATGCCATACGTAACTCTGCCCTTGTTTATTAGGTTTGGCTAGTTGTAATGCTTATTGTTTAGCCAACTTTATTGACATTCTTGTCTTTTTTAATTGCTTGAAAATTACTTGACTCTTTTGCTCATATAGTCCTCAAAGGATGCTAATTCCACCTTCTTGTTCATGTCCTTGCATTTATTATGCAGAACTATGGTGCTTTCATTGAGAAAGATGGGGCAGGGTTTAAGGGTCAAATTAAGCTTACTGGATTTAGAAATGGATATATTGACCTCTCCGACTCATTATGGACCTATCAGGTACTACTTTATTATATTACCTCTCAATTTTTCTATAATGTATTTTGGCATGCATTCAGCAAATTTTCCATTATGCAACAAGTCTCTTAGGTATGCGTGTATTTATATGGTCTTTTAGTTAATGCAATGAATTGATAAAATTCAATGCTTTTTTATTGACATGCATGTTGTTTTGTTTCTAGTTTGGCTTTTGGATTGCTAAAGATGGAATCTTTTAAAATTGTTTTGATGATTTTGTGGAAATGACTAAATATGCAGGAACAAGACTGAAGCATCTGACAAGGCATATTGCGTACTTTACCATATTGTTTGATATCGAGTCTTATCTGGCTAGTTGCAATGTTGCAATTTTCTTTTTATTTGTGAGATATATTCCATATGTAGTGGTATAAATATATAGGATGATTATAATTGATATGTAATTATATGTGCATTACTTATTTTGTATAGACTCTAGGATTATAAGGACATACAACTGGACCACTTATTGGTATGACTAATTTTTCTAGTTCTTTGTATTTCAACATGGTATTAAAGCATACTTAACAAAAAAAAAAAAGGTATTAAAGTGGAGATCCTTATTTCTCTATCAAGCCCATTTTTCCAGAAAGAGCACTATCTAAACCAACATTGTCATCCAACATCGCATCCAAGACCACTGTTTAACATCGTCATCTAACATCGCAGAAGAGTGTTGATTGTCTGCAATCCAATGTCATTCGTAGCTCAGCGCCCATCTCGTCAGCGTCGCCACCCCACATTTGTTTTGCCATCTCCCGACAAGATCTATAGCCACAACATCATTGTTGGAAAAGCAACAACACACCTACACACGCTGACCAGAGCTTGGCTAGTAGGTCTTACTCGCGCTAATGCCTTTCTTGCATGAGAGCACACGCAACCTCCACTTTTTATTCTTCAACCACCGACAACGTCAATTTCAGCCAGTGATTTCGTTCTAATCATTGATCTTTGTTGACCTCCCCGGTGACTCACCAATGACTTCTCTTGCTTTCCAGTGACCTCTCTTATTTTTTGTAATCTCTTCTGGTGATATTATAATCAACTAAGGTCCACGACCTGGTGACTTAGCTATGGTTGACTTGACAATAGTTCTTTATTTATATCATTTTGTTGACTTTGATTGACTTGAGTTCCAGTAGCTTTTCATTACGGAGACAAAATTAGGGAGTTCCTCTTCGTCTTCAATTCCTTTTGCTACCCAAAATTCCCTAACTAACTATGTGAAAATTGAATGAGAATAATTATGTTTCATGAGCTAAAGCTGTGAAGCTTTCATTAATGTTTTTGGTATGGAAGATCGTCTCACCGTAGATTGCCCTACAGAAGGTGCTTAATTTTTTAGTGCCACGTGGAATTCTATGGAACCACATATTACCATGATGTGTACTCATCTTAAGACTTGCAAGACGACTCTAGACTTCTATATTACAGTGACCTTACATGTATGTATAACTTCCCTTTTGTTTTTTCAACTAAAACAAAATGGTCAGCCTTTTGTAGAATACCTTGCCTCCTTACAACGATTCCATGAAGAATTGAATGTCTTATGGCCTATCACAACAAATGTTCATGCTTTGCAGTTACAACGAGAACAACTAGATTTTCTCAAGTTCCTGCGAGTCTTGATTCCCAGTATGATTCATTTGGCTCTCAAATTCTTATTGGCTAGGAAATTCCCTCTGTATCTGAGACATACTCCAAGGAAATTCGCAATGTTTTTCAAAGAACTCCACCTCCTCAGGATGCATATCGTTCTACCCTTACTAGTCAGACTTCCAACTCTCACCAAGGAGGTGCTAGAAAAGTCTCCCAATCATCCCATCAGAATAACTGGGGTGCTCATGGGCAAACTTGAGGATCGTCTAAACATCGTACTCATTGTGGAAGGGAGAATCATACTCGTGAAACTTGTTGGAAACTGCATGGTCACTTATCACTAAAACAACTCCACCATTAGAAACTGAAACAATGTTTCCATGATTGATGAGGAATATTTAGAATTTTTTAAATACCAAGCTACTCGACAGATATTTCTTCCCATTGCTTTTCTCGTCCGACATGGTAATTCTATTGCTTGTCCCTCCTCTCATCTGTTTTAACCTTGGATTCTTGACTCTGGCACCTTTGATCATATGCCAGGTAACCATCTACTATTCTTAAGGCTCATCCGACCTCCTCTATCTCTTTATCTTATGTCTTATATATTTTCTCTTTGGCCTTTAACCTCATGTCTATTAGCAAACTTACCAAATAACATAATTGACGGTAACATTCTTTCCTCATTCTATCTTGATCTGGATTTTGAGGACCAATGAGAGGATTGGAGGAGTGCATAAAGCTAACATACTATACTTCCTTGATGCCAACCCATTATGCTTGTTGAACGCAAGTGCACGGGTCAAATTGTAACAACTTAAATTTATCGATAAGAGCCGGTCGTACCCACAGGGAGCTCTAGGCTTCGGTGAAGGGATTGGTAGTCTATCTTGAAGTAAAATTCACTCCACAATGAATGGAGGTTTGGTCTAAAAAGGGTGATGGGTATGAACTATACTAAGGTTAAATTTGTTTTATATATTCTAGAGTTCCTATTTTATTTACCTAGCCTTAATCAGTCACATTATGATCTTGTAAAACATTTTTAATTTTTAACCATTTTTTCTTTCCTACTTGTGGAAAAAAATTCTATTAGATACTAAATTGTTTTGTGCCTTCACTACAGGTTGGTCTTAAGGGTGAATTCATGAAAATATATTCCATTGATGACGAAAGTGCTGGATGGACAAATCTGACACCAGATGCAATTCCATCCACGTTTTCCTGGTACAAGGTGACTTTATACTTTTTAAGACTTATTTCCTTACATTGAGCATATTATTATATCACTATGCACATCTTCGCTGTAGTTAATGACTTGATTCTGCAATTTAACTAAAGATGGATATACCTACGTATTTTGCATGAGACCAGCAACTGATGCCACTCACCATATGATATGATAATTTGTTGATAGATCAACACAATCAAACAAGTGGTTGAAGAGCTGAAACAATTTTTTTGTCTCTTATGAAAAGAATACTGATTTTTGAACCCCTTGCAGACGTTTTGCAAAGGAAAATTGTCACATCCTGAATTTTAATAACCCGGGAATATATACTAATTGCTTGTAATCATACATAATAATATTCCATAACCCAAGATCAGAGCCAAACAACATAATATGGAGCAAAATGGAATATTATAACTGTGAAGAAATTAGGAATGAAGAAATCTTCTCATTGTAATCCAATATACTGGACATGCTATCCAATATATACAAGTAGTAATCAAATAAAAATAGAATGCCTATAAATCAAATCCCCACAAATCAAAATTATAATTGCCAAAAATACATATATTTACACTGTTCCACCAAGTTGACTAACGCAAATTAAATGTAATAGTTAGGATGGAATAAAATATTACAAATACATCTCAAATCATACCCAAAAAATAATAATAATAATAATATAAAACGAAGTCAATTTTTTTAATGTCAGTTATCCACCAAATATTTTAGAAGTCTCAATTATATGATTGGGTAAAATGGATATAGAACGAGACGTAGAAACTGACGTAGAAACTTTTATGAACTTTGTTATGGGTTAGATTTGTTGATATGAGTAAGTTTTTGTGTGTGGTGCATCATTAAGAAACATAAGATCTTAAACGGTAATATCTATCATGAACAGGCATGCTGCATACTCTGTTGGAATGGATGCATGATGCATCTGTTCGTGAAATTGCGTATATATTTCACAAGATATTAGGTCTAATATTTGGTCATTTGGCCCTGTAAAGGTTACAATTCCTTCAACTATCATGTTCATGAACTGTATCTGACGGAGGAAGCATTTACATCTGCCTATTGAACTGATTATCCATGTTTCCTTATTTGCACACGAGTCTATGACGATTATTCTGCCTTTCCTGTGGTGTAAGCATTTATTACTTTTAATTACACTAGGGTAGTATTTATTTCTACTCAACATCACTTTTCCTGGGGTGTGAAATTACTTATTTTTGAAATGCAAATGTCTTTTCCTGTATTGCACATAACTATATCCTTTCTTTTATATTACCATATGTCAATGCCTATTTTTCATCTTGCTCCTTTCCTGGTTCAAGCAGACTTACTTTGATGCCCCCGTTGGGACCGACCCAGTTGCAGTTTATTTGGGGAGCATGGGAAAAGGCCAGGCATGGGTCAATGGCCACCATATAGGAAGATACTGGACTTTAGTTGCCCCAAAAAGTGGTTGTCAAAGGACTTGTGACTATCGTGGACCTTACAATTCAGATAAGTGCACAACAAATTGTGGGAAGCCAACTCAAACCTGGTAAACTTCTATGTGTAGAAAATATCAAATTTTATCCAATGTTTCTTCCATTATATTTAGACAATCCTTCATGCCTTATTTCAGTAAATATTTATTTGTCAAATATATATATATTTAAACAAGCATTCATACCTGGAAATGTGTTAGCATGAGTGCAATTTGATGGAAATGCAGCCCTTCTAACATATCCATTGTTGATCAATCTCCAGGTACCATGTTCCAAGATCCTGGTTAAAAGCATCAAACAACTTACTTGTCATCTTTGAGGAAACAGGGGGGAACCCATTTGAGATTTCAGTCGAGTCATATTATACGAAGACAATTTGTGCTCAAGTGTCGGAGTCTCACTATCCACCTCTTCAAATGTGGTCCCATCCAGATTTTGTCAATGGAAAAATATCAGTGAGTGACATGATACCAGAAATGCACTTACAGTGTGATGATGGGCATGAGATCACCTCCATAGAATTTGCTAGCTATGGAACTCCTGGGGGTAGCTGCCAAGGCTTTTCCAGAGGCAACTGCCATGCACTGAACTCATCATCTGTGGTGTCTGAGGTTAGTGTGATTTATATTTATGTGCCAGGAAACACACATATAGTGGATGCCATTTTTAACCTTGAATATAAGGAGTTACTGCCGTGGTCAAAGTAATAGGATATATTATATTGTTGGAACTAATTTCATGGCAGGGTGGTTCAATTGATGGAAAACAATAGATACAGAGCTTTTTTTTTAGTTAATTATGGCATTTCTTGTGTGCAATTAAAAAAGAAAAGAAAAAGAAAAAAGATCTTGAACCATTTCTAACCAGAGCAAGATTGTTTGCCTGGTGAGCACCGCATCAACTTCTTTAAACCTCTCGTCTTCTTTTTAATAGAGAGGAGAAAAAAAAAATAGGCCTACATCAGTCTTCTTTGTTTTAGAGATTCTTACCCTGGCTTAGAGAGGCACTGTTGTATTCTTTACCATAATAGAATTATTTAGACGAGGTGATATAGGGAATGTCGAATAGAAGATTTCTAAAATTATTTTTTTTTACTCTATTTTAGAGAGTCTTTTTGAAGGAGCCGTTGTGAATGCCTGCAAGTGTTTTAACTTCTGGGCTAGATGTTTGTTTCCGGGGCTTGTCACTTTGCAAGCAAATTTGGAAATTTAACAAGCTAATATTGCCCGGCAAGTGTTTTATTTGTTACATCGGCATATTGATCTTATGCAGACGACCCCACGTAGTTGGGAAAAAGGTTGAGTTGCGTAGTATTTGCGTATTGATCTAATGAAGCTTTTCTTTTCTATTGGTAGGCATGTATGGGAAGAAATCGTTGTTCCATTGGAATTTCTAATGCAGTATTCGGAGATGACCCTTGTTACCGTACGGTCAAGACTCTAGCTGTCGAGGCAAGATGCTCGCCATCATCAAACACTGGCGTCTCGGCTGCAAAGTGAGACGCAGATGATGTAATTAATGGACATGCATGGAGCTCTCACAGCCTCTTCAATTCCTGCTTGTTGGAGCTCATGATGTATTCTCCTTCATTAATAACACTAGTTGGGTTCATCAATTTGGGGTTATGGCTCTGCAACCTTGTTCCATTTGAATCCAATTCTGGAGCTTTGTATAGATGTTATAAAGAGAGTGATGGCTTGGATGTATACATTTAAATATAAATAATGCCCAGGAAATATATTTATGATGAGCATTGGGCAGCCTAGTAGAGCTGTCGTGGTGGTGCACTATCTTGCGTTGAAAGCCCCGAGTTTTTTTTTCAGTTTAAAAATAACGCAATGTTGTTAAGAGAAAATTGAGGAGCCGTTTGGTTCACCAATTTTTACCAAACAAAAATTAACATTTGCTAATTTTTTTCAACTTTCTCCACCAACAAATTTTCAATTTTTACCAATTTTGTTTTTAACTTTTATTAACTTTTTCTAATTTTACCAAAGTGACGTATCATTTTCCAATGCAAGGTTATTGTGGCAAAAGTTGGTGGTCCAAACAGTCCTCAAATAAAATATTATACACTGAAAAATTTCATACAACAGAATTACTAGACTTTTTCACGAAACGTACGACATATTTTCATGATGATAGTACAAAATATTATGTTTGGATTTCAACCTTTACAAATTAATTGGCCATGGATGAGCAGAGCAGAGCAGAGCAGAGCAATAAATGTGGTGGTGGTATATGCCTTAATTGATAATAAATACAACAAATTCTTCCGTTTCTGAAGACATTCCCCCAACAGAGACATTCCTTCTTCAGTGAGTAGGGCCGCGACCCTCTAACAACCACGACTGATTTCTATTTAGAAGTCAGTCAAAAAATTTTCTTTTCATCTCGTATGAATTTTCTTTCATTAAAATTAATTTTTTTTTTTTTTAATAATTTTTAAGCATCTTATGAACGCCATATGATTCATATTTGTCGAACATCGAAGTACCAGAAAAATTAACCTAATTTAAATACAAACATGAAAAAAATAAAATAAAAAATAAAAACACACATTCCTTACATTTAACAGGATATAGCAGTTAATGGGGAAGACTACACACAAAAAAGGAAAGAAAAAGGAGGGAGCACGATGTTTTCCCCTTGATTTTTTTTCCCCCCTTATTTCTGAAAGCACACAACAAAGAATACAATTAACATACAGCTCTCTATAGACAGCCCTCCAAGTCCAAGCTCTGTGCTATAGTATAAAGGACCAAAGTGCTTCTTTTTCGCTGGTATATAATGATTTCATTATTTTCTGATCCATGGAAAGCAGCAACAGCTCTGAGAGAGAGAGAGAGAGAAGTTGCGTAACTGAAATAAATGAGGAGGAGCTTCATAATTTAAGACTTGTATAGAAATTCTATTTGCTTGGTTAGCATTTACTAAATCAGCACTTTTAATGGAGGGTTTTGCTTCCACTGCAATTGCAAAATGACAGAATATTCCTAAATTTAGAGTAATTGGAACTCCATACTATCATGTTTCTGCAATGGGAACAATTGAAAATTGCAACAATAAAATAGAGGAATTGAAAATTTAATAGAAGGGAAGGGACTCACAGACCTTGGAATTGACATTCCCATGTTGCCTCTGTCCATTGGAATAAGAAGTCTCACCTGCCACAGCAGGAACCTTCCCTCCTGCGCCGGTATGCTTCTCCTCTCGCACTTTGTTGAATATGTGAGTGAAACCTTCAGCTGCTGCAGGGTCACTCTCATCCCAGTCACCAAATTTTGGGACAGCAGGACTGTAATCAGGCTGCCATATCAGAACAAAAATCACATGCCTTTCCAAAATAAAAAAGGAAAGAAACTCATTCATAGATTTTCTACGAGGATTTCTGTTAAAAAAAAAAAGGACAAACAAACAAAATAACTTTATACTAGGATAAAGAATGACTAGAGAATATCTTTTTTATAGATAAATAGAACATATTATTAAAAAAAACAATAAGGGGATGCCGCCTAAGTACAATGACTACACATGATCTAGCCTCCAGGATAACAGCTTCATACTCTTAACAAGTGCATATCTGGTTCTTTACAACCATATAGATGGCCAGCTATGGAAGATAGACAAAAAATCTTTTTTCAACCTATACAAAAGGATTTACTTACCCTGAAACACTCTATTACTCGTCTCCTCCAAATAAGTCAACCCAGATAGAAAGGAATGATCCGCCACACTTTCCTCCTCTCACCCTGAGCAGAGAAAAATTAAGGTAATAGACAGGAAACTTTTTGGCTACTTGGGTTGTTCAACGTGGCATTCTAAGTAAAATTTCTTTAACCTTTCCTGTGGCTCCAATTTGTGGCCTAAAGTCTTGCTAAACTTGATGGAAAAAGCCAAAGCTAAGAATAACATGCTCTGCAAATGACGGGCAAGAGAAGGAAAGGGGGAAGGGGATGAGAAGGGACTGAATATGGAAACCAACTTCCAGAAATCACCAATGATCTTTCAAATTTCACTACTTAGATATCTGATTCAATTAACAATTTAAAGTCATGCAAATGGCTCCAAGTGCATGAGATAATGAAAATGAACCATAATAAGTGGAGTCCCCAAAAGCAGTCTTCAAGGAACACAAATTTCTACATGCTGCCCCCTTTCCATCCCTAATCCTCCAATTGATTGCCAAAAAAATGATAAGAGAGAGAACCTTGTGCCTTACAGAGGATGTTGGATAAAATAGTATTCCAAGTTTCTTTTCTTTTCTTATCACTTCTCAGCAATCAACCAGCATTAAAATAAACATAAGTACTTCAACTACGACAATCCTAAGATGATTCAAAACACCACTTTTTCTAATAAATACAAATAGGTGAATGCGAATGTAAGGCCTTGAGCAAATTTGAGGATGCGGACGAAGAGATATCAGGGAAAGAATAATTTACAGTTTCATCTCCTCGAGCAACTGATTTCAATCGTGATCTTCCAGGAGTAGAGGAAGCTAGACCTTGACTGCCTTCAGAAGAACACTTCTTTTCCCATAAGGGAGAAGAAACTCCACCAACTTTACCTCCAACCTTTGCCTGGTACTGAGGGTGCAGTGGCAAGTGGTCAATGTTGCGATCAGAACCTGCACTTTGCCGCGCAACCCTTTTGGGAGTCTCACCAGCACTTGTGCTACCATGATGGGCATGAGGAGAATCAACAGTCGCTTTCTGTCTTCTAAGGTCCTCCTCATCCTGGCTCAGCTGACGTTCATGCCTAGGTCTTAACATATCAGAGCTCTTTGGTGCCTCCAAATCTCCTTTACTACTTACAGTTCTTACACCACCATAATGCTGACGAGAGGAGTCAAATACCGGCCTTTGAACTAAGGTGTCACGCTGCAATGATGAATCAGTTGCTTCCTGCAGCTCACCATCTTCGTGACTCATCCAACATTCATGCTTTGACCCTACTGCTGTTGTTGCCATTTGGCCCTTCAATCTGGCCTCTCGCTGCAAACGAGGGGCTTGAACTGGAACCTCACAGTCATTTGGATTCATCCTTCCACCTCCTTTACCCTTTCTTGCATTATCAAAATAAGCTGTATACGGAACATTTTCATCACTTTCCCAGTTGCCAAACTTCGGTAGTTGTGAATGTTGCTGCAAGCACAAGGCAAACGGTTATTAAAAAGCACATATGCATGTGATCCATTCTAGCCTTGTAGAATTAAATTATGCCATGTAATTGACGCAAATCTTACATCCGAATCAAATGGAGCTATGAATCGTGGTAAATCAAATGAATCTATCTGATTCATAAAGAATCTTACAATTCTAGTGATTCAAGAAGTATAGAAGTGGACCCGAATCTGGGTCAGGTCATTCAGACCCAATTTGTAAATATATATATATATTTTTATTTATTTTTAAAAAATAAAGTATAGAGGCCCATAATGGACACATATTTTGCAATACTTGCAAATCATTTTCATATAAATTATTTTGAACTTTTGATAACTCATATTTTTTGAAAACTTCATAAGTGATTAAAACACTCTCTCTTTAAACCTTCGTAAATACAATATTCGAACTCACATTTCTAACTATATATGGGTGGACCCTATAGGAGTGAGGTCCCCTCAAGCTTTTAAAATTTACTTTAATGTAATTGAAGTTTGTTCATATTATTAATAGTGGGCTCTCCTAAATTTTTATACTTTTCATTAAAGTCTCTAAATAAATATCATCTTTACTCCTCCTAAATATGATTTCTTCATTCTCCATTGTGGCTAGAAGTTTTTCTTTTTTCCATTTAAACCATTAATTATTCAATATCTTATATATTATAAAATACAAAAATTATTTTCTATCATTTTTTTGATTTTTATATCAAATCTTATGGTTCAGACTCTCAAATCTAATATCTCAATTCACAATACAAATTTCGATTAGACAACTATCATTAAAAATACATCATGGGTATGCCACCCAACAACGAAAGGAAATGGTTCCAGCTAATACAAAATTAAAGATCCATGTGCTCGGCACAATGCAAAAAAAATAAGCAAATCCAAATCCCTAGTCCCCAACAACCATCTATACAAAATTTGACACAAAAACAAAAATGCTCTTCAATCTATACATTAGAAGTTAAATACTTTGAAAAGATCTTTTGTTGCTCTCCCTCAAAATCAACCACCCTTGTTAAAAATGAATTAACCGCCAAACTTTCCTCCTCTCGTGAGCCCGAGCTCCCCAATATGCCAAGAAAAGTTTGTTTTGTCTCCTTAGCAAACACCCACTTAGTCCTCAAACAAAATAGAACCAAATCCCACAACCCCTTGGTCCATAAATAATGAAAAAAAGGTGACCAATTAACTTGCCATTTTTTTATAATTAATTAACTTCCCATTCTTCTTGCAAAGACAGCACCAATTCACTATTGTATTTGATTGCTTTTATTAACAAAGTGAAGTACTCTAAGCCACTACTTTCTTTGAAACCTATGGTATAAACTAGGACCAGGGACGTTAATATTTCACAACCATATTTCACAACCCTTAAGAAATCCCAAACTTCTAAACTCCATGTGTACGTTACATCCTCACACCCTTACTCCTTTCTAATACAATATCACCAACCCTAAGAATTTGTACTTGCTCCCAACATTAGCCACAAAATCTACTTGCTCCCAACATTAGCCACAAAATCTAAGTGTGAACAGCACCTAAATCTAATATTCAGCTAAATTGCAAACACAATTCCCCATCATTTTTCTCAAACTCTTCCTTGAACCCTTCAAACATATATTCTATATAGGGATAAAAAACTATACTAATTGCTTCATTCAGTTAAGGACATTAACAGGGCACCATGTTTCCCACAACCAATAAAAAGGATGGCCCAGTGCACGAAACTCTCACATATACATATACGGTGTTTAGGGAGGAGTAACGTACATAGTCTTACCCCCATTAAACCCATGATTCGGAAACAATCTCTCCACTGTCAAAGTCGTCCTCATTGTAGGGGCCAAGAACCATGCAATATATCATCATTTTTTTTGTCATATATCCACTAAGGCTCCGTTTGGATAGCTGAATTTCAAATCAATAGAGATGATATAAATTATATTAAAATATAAGAGAGTTAATTTATGTAAAAGTACATGTAAGACTTCAATGAAGTAAAGTAGTTGAGTCACTACTTCCCAAATAGTGGCGTCACTGTTACAAAAGATTTCAAATAACTATCTTTTCTGGCGATTTCAAATCCATATTAATGCACCATGTTAAACTACTCAAATCCAAGATAAAATCTATACCTAAACTAACAAAGTTACATTTGAATTATTTTTGTTAAATAACTAGCACCAAATCCCTTGATTTCAAATTCATAAATACAAACACAACCTTGGTGAAGTTGTAAATGATTCATCCAACTTCTTGAAATTAATGATGTTTAAATCTATTTGGTAAGTTGGTTGTTTCATAGAATAAAAGAAAAAGGAAAAAAGGATATTGATCAAATCCTCCTGTCAAAGCCAAAAGCCTAAACTAAATTATTTTACTACACCTAAGAAATTAACAGTGTTATGTACAAAGATGATAGGGAAAAAGGGAGACAGAGGAGGAAGACTGGAGGGATGGCATCACTTTTCCTTGTTTGTTAAAAGGAATAGAGAGGAAGGGGAAACTAAGATTTTTGTGGGGGTTCAAACTCAAAACGGCCCATTACCGAAGGCACATTTGTTTGATCCAAAATAGAACAAGGAATCAGCAAGCAAAGGGCAAGCTTAAATTAGTTAAGCAACGTAACCAATATCCTAGGCAAATGCAACAGGACTACACCTCCAATAAAAGAAAAACACAAACCCAGAGCCCATATATCAACACAATTCGTTCAACCAATCCTTAAATCCCAATTATCATTCCACAAATAAAAGGGAAGAAGAAGAAACTGAATAAGGAACCATTGGCACATTACTCAAGCATACCTAATTTCGTTGTACCCATCCAACGTTCTGAACAAATCCATCCACAAACAAACGAAACCCAAACAGACAATGCTTCAAATCTGACCAACTTCCATAAAATCGAGAAAGTCCAAACACAAGGAACCATATTATGCCATCAAATCTTAAAAAATCAAACCCATCTTCGCAATTCAGTTGATTGACAACAATAATACTTAAAGGAAACATGACAAGTTACAGATAGAAAAAATCAGGAAAAAAAAAAAGAAAAGAAAAACTCACTGCCATTACGAATTCTGCGCAGAACCCAAAAAAGGCCGAAGAGGAAAAAAAAAGAACTTTCAGCAGATTCACTTTGCCTTTAAAAAAATGTCAAGAAAGACCCAACCCAGTAGATGTGAATTACCAAAAAAAAAAACCAGTAGATGTGAGAGAGAGAGAGAGAGAGAGAGACAGAAAGAGAGAGTATTGACTGGTTGACTAGCGTCACCGGTAATGTTTGACCTCACTCCTCGTCTTGTCTACCACCACAAGACCCGCCTTGAGAAGTCAAGAGTCGAGACTCAGGAACACTTGGTGCTTCCAGTAACGTTTGACATGTGCCGTTCCTAATGCAACCAACACTTCGACAGACCGTAGGCTGTTGAAAGTGCTGCTTCATTCTCTCCTCTATCATCATTCTATATTTCATGAACTTAAAAATAAATCATTTTTAACTAATATTTTTTAAAATATCTTAATAATTAAAAATTATTTTTTTATTCAATAATTAAGATTATTTTTATATTTTTAATTTCTTACTTAATTTTTATTTTAATGGACCTCGCTACAACCTATCTCAAAATAATATAAATATTTTAAATTTTACCATATTTTAAAAGTGAAGATTATATGTAAATAAAAAATATCAATTTAAATTTCGTTCAATTATAATTTTTAAGGAGTTAAATCTTCCAAATTAAAATAACATTGTGTTTTCTTTCGTAGTGCTTGTCAAAAATTAATTAGAAAAAAAAAAGACTAAATATGTCACGTCTCTAACATAAATTATCCGGGATAGAGGGTATGGGAAAATAGAAACTAATAAAACAAATGAAACCTTGCACCAAGGTCAAGTCATAACACAATAACATGCATCAGAGTAATGAACAACTGTCCCTCATTTCCATATCAAATTAATACAACTACATCCTAGACATTAATGTAGCCACACCTCGGTGGCATTAACCAAAATATACATAACCAAAACAAACAACCATATTG